>CATIWR010289553.1:0-55362 GCA_949677035.1 Omphalea diandra
GTGTTTTTACAATTCACATGTCTAAATGATTATTTATCCTGTGCATATGTTCATGTGAGATTTCATATCATTTGATACAGTGCATATGCTCATATGTGATTTCATATCATTTGTGCAATGAATATATTTATGTGATAATGCCAATGAATAGGGATAGGGATGTTACATGTTAAACATGTTATGAGGGAGGAATTTCATGTGGAAAAAAGGTAAAATCATTTACCACTTTTGCCAAAACTACAAAAGCTTAAGGTTCCTTCATAGGTAGCTTATTTTTCTCCTTATCCTTCTTCTTCTTCTTCCTTCCTTCTTTCATTCCATCCTTCCTTTCTTCCTTAGTTATCTCTTTCTTTTGTCACCCCTCATAGTTTTACCTCTCTAATATAGTCCTAAAGGAAGAGAAATTTAATATGTATACCTGCTCTAATAGGAAAAAATCATGGTGGCTCACTACCATTGGGTGGGAGTTCAAGTTTCCTCTTTTAGTCCCTCTTCTTCACTCCTTCATCGCCTCTATCCATCTCCTAATCCCCGTATGCTCCTTATACTTTTACAGAAGCTCTAAAATACTATCATTTATGATATTATAACATGCATATATCATGTGATAATTTACGATGCAACAATGCAAACCTCACATCTATGCTCATATGCCCTAAAGGTACAAGTGTCATCGTCATGCTTATCAAATTCACGTATCTAAATGATCATTATCTAATGCATATATTCATATGGTATTGAAAATCATTTTTGAAATGAATATGATCATGTGAGGATGCTATTAAATGAGGATAGGGATGTTACATTAAGTCAAACACATAAATGCATGTTTAAGAAACAGTACTAGATCGATCCGCTAGGAGAACACTACATGGATAAACAGTCATAAGTGATTTTCACACAATAGTATTAATTTAATCTTCTAACTTGAAAATCACCATAGATTCCAATATGACACATTTCATATTTTGATACAGTCCAACATTATCTTGAACCGGATGATCATATAGATTGATATTGGACATGAAGTAAATCATATAGAGGAATATAAAAGATGAAGAAAGAATTTGTCCATCATATATTTATAGGAAATATATCCTTGGGTCCTTTGATAAATTAGACAAAAGGAATTGCATGGTCATGCAAAAATAAAATGATAAAGTTTATCAATGTCATTTTACATTAGTCTACTTGGCGATCGAGAAAGAACTGAACCGCATAAGAATGACATGATCCATGCCTTATGTTCAATTAAGATATAATGTGATAAAAGAATTATAATACTATTTGTAAAATAGGTTAGGTCAGATCATTGATGATCACTGACCTTCACATAATTTAGGTAGTCATAATGTCTTACTAGAGGCTACTTATGGCTTGTGGGCTACAAATGGGTTTTGGGCAATTGCCACTTAAAAAAGACTCATAATGAAATAGTATTTTTTTTTTTACTTTCGATATATATATATATATATATATATATATATATATATATATATATAATTACAATTATTATCTTGATATTTATATATCCTTATTGTTTTAAAACTTAAAATAAAAAGGATATCTGGTTATCTGTATCTAAAAATATACAGTTGTCATAACATCTTAATAGTTAAGATATATACATACATTTTAGGGTTTTCTAAAAAATAAAAACATATTCACATTATTTTTAGAAAATGTTTTTTTAGAGAGAGAAACCTTAATGTTAGCACATTACCCATTTTAGAGGTAGCCTATTTATATGGATACCTCTAGAGGATATTCATTCTTTGATAGCATATAAATCCGATTTCAAGCTTGAGGTAGGGTGTTATCGATATAAACCCCCTATTTGCCTTTCAACAATCGCATATATGTCGTTCAAATTGACTATGCGAATGCATGCATGTACATGTATGATGAGTAGGAGTAGAGAATTTCTTATAAGAATGACCATGTTGTTTGTTGTACATGTTGGCATGGTTAGCTCTTTGAGTCTTGGCTCTAGAGCTTGAGGGAGCCTTTCCTTTGCCCTTAGGCTTAGGAGGCTTAGTGCTAGTAGCACTTTTCTTGCCAATTACCTCAACCCTTAAGGTTTAAGGTTTTGAAGATCTAACAAATGTAGTTTGAGATGATGAGGAGGCTCCATTAAAGCCTAGACTATGTCTAGTTAGTGGAGGTCTTTGTGACACAATTAATGTGTCCAAGGCTTCTTTTCCTTTATGGAACTTAGAGATTGAGCTTCTAAGTTCAACGACTTCTCCCTTTAGAGTGTCATTCTCCATTCTTAGTGAAGCCATTGAAGAAGATGATATAGAAAGACTATCCACTGATTTTTTGCGCTCATCATTAGATGCTCTCAATTCTTTTACAATGTCATTGAGGGATTTATATTCATCCTCTAGCTTTTAACATTTTATTTTGTAAGATTTCATTTGTGACTTATATTTGTCACATCTTATGGTTAGAGCCTCTAGAATCTCTTCATCTTTCTCATCAAATTCAAAATCATAATTATAATGAGAATAAGTACTTACCTCATTTGTAGAATATTCTTGTGCCATGAATCAAATATTCGCAACTTCTTCTTCTTCCTCTTCTTCACTTGAGCTATCATCCCAAGTGGCTTAAAAGCTCTTCTTCTTCTCCTTGTCCTATCTCTTCTTCTTATTC
Source organism: Omphalea diandra (assembly GCA_949677035.1). Taxonomy (NCBI): domain Eukaryota; kingdom Viridiplantae; phylum Streptophyta; class Magnoliopsida; order Malpighiales; family Euphorbiaceae; genus Omphalea; species Omphalea diandra. The sequence goes on from CATIWR010289553.1 coordinate 2,659, forward strand.
AATTTGGGACACTCATACTTGATTTGGCCTTGTTTGCCACATTCATAGCAAGTGACATTGTTGGATTTTTCTCTTAGACTAGGAGTTATCTTCTTGAAGCCTTTTCTTTCTTTTCTTCTTTTAATCAACTCCTTTGTCCTCCTTGAGAGCATTGCTAGCTCCTCTTATTCCTTGTCACTTTCTTCATCACTTGAGGCAATTTCTACCTCCTTCTCATTTGTTGAAGATTTAAGAGCCAAGGTTCTTCTTTCTTTTTCTAGTTTATCTCCTTGGCCTCTTAGCTTCTTCATTTGTTCATTTGTTTGTAAGGCCAACTCATTAAGAGTTTGCCTATCAACACGTCTGTTGGCATTTTTTCAATCTTCAGATTGGACTATTGGATGTTGCACACTCTAGCACCATATTTATCTAAAGGAAGAGTTTTGAGGATTTTTGTGTTTACCTCATAGTTTGTAAGAGTCCTTTCGAATTTTTTCATGTTGATGACGATAGATAGGAGCTTATTCATCATTTCGGTGATGCTTTCATTGTCCTTCATCATGAATAGCTCCCATTCGGTTATGTACATCTCTAACTGACTTGACTTGACTAGTGTTGTGCCTTCATGGTAGTTCTCAAGTGTCTTCCAAATGGCATGTACTGTTTGATAATGTTGCACTCTTCTAATCTCTTCTCTAGAGAGAGAGCTTAGAAGAATGGCCATTGCCCTATTATTTTTGCCATTTGATATTCTGTGAGCTTCAACCCATTCTTCTCTTGGGATAAGTTCTTCAATTCCATCCACTACCTTAGTGGGTGGCTTCCATTCTTTTACAACCTCATCTCAAAGGTCCACCACATTTGTGTCAAGATAGATTTCCATTTTATACTTCCAACGACTATAGTCAGTTAAGGCTTGAGGTGTGAGTGGATTCCCTCTTATGCTATGATCTTTTAAGCATCAATAAAGGTTTGTTTGAGTGTTTTGGCTCTGATACCATTTGTTGGCCCTTGGCACCAAAAAGAGGGGAAGGGGGTTGAATTGGTTTATAAAAATTAAAACAAGAAAGTAAGAAGGATAATGAGTAAAAGAGAGACACAAGATTTATAGTGGTTTGGGTATAATCGACCCTACATCCACTCCCCAATTTTCTGCAATTGGGTGTTGCACTATCTTCAAATGGTCTTTCTTAGCTCACAAAAAACTTTTACACTTGTTTTTTTCAAGGCACACACAAAAACCTTTGCACTTGTGTTTTTGTGGCTCACACAACAACCTTTACACTTGTGTTTTTAAGGTTCACATAATAACCTCTTTTAGTGTTTTTACACGATCACATTGCAACCTTTACAAATGGTGTTTATGCTCACACCAAACAATCACCTAAAGAATACAAAAGATTGAGTAGCTAAATTGCAAGAGTTTGGGTGACAAATTAATGAATTCTCTTGCATTTACATCTGTTTGGTGAGATATTTATAGCCTTTACCTATAAAAGAGACGTTACAATAAAAATGGTATCAAATCTTTAAAGTATGTTAGACATATTCTATATTAAATGCTTGTCAGGCTTCATTCGCAGTCACTACTACTCTTTCGCGGTTGCGATTTTCCAATATTCCATACCAGAGCCTAAAAATGCGACGAAAATCCCCATTTGTGTCTAACGGCTACTCTACATGTCATCTTCTCATTGGTTTGCCCAGAAAATATAGTCGTTGTCTGTCACCTGCTCACAAAAGTAGTGGTCGTAATTTTTCTTGTACAAGCTGCAACTTTTAACGCGAATTCATTTGTTAAAATGTTCATCTTCTTCTTCATAGTTCGCAGTCACTACCCATAAGTTGCCATCACGATTTTTGTCTTCCAACGGTCACTTAGGACACTTGTCATGTTGTGGTTGTGGACTTGCTTCCCTCTTAAGTTACTTCAAAATTCACGGTCGCGATTGAGGCGTGATACACACCACGAATTCATCTGTGACTTTAGCTCTCCTTTCTTTGAATTAGTCATGGCAGATAAGTGGCCCGCGAATTCGTCTGTCTAAATTGTCAACCTGCCTTAGTTTAGTTCGCGATCGCAATTTATCAAGTTGCGATCGTGAATTAGGAGACACTTTGCTTTCTTTAGAGATTATGGTATTAATCCAACTTCAAATTTAGAGACTATCTAAAAACTGTAAAACAACACTTAATTGAAATAATAGAATTGATCAATCTCCTTTGTCAAGATCAAAAGAGGTTTAAGACTCTGGATTAACCATCCTAGTCTAACACAATGCTTGTTATGAAAATGCAATGTATGTTGCTTGGCCAGATGACTGCCCGTTGTGAAACTACAACGCCTGTGGTGAGATCTAAAGTGTATAGCTCAAACTAGAACACTTATCCAATACCCATTGCAAAGAGACAACGCCCGTTGCGAGGTCTAAAAGACTTTGTCTACTTATCGCATCCAATCAACGCTCATCCATCAATACCCATTGAATGGTTCAACACCTATTGGAACTTTCTTAATGCTTTATGGCATCTCTAAGCTATAACACTTATACAAATATACTAAAATACAAACATTGGAACTTATCAAGATTTTGTCATTATTTTATTATCATTGAAAGTAGAAGAGTGAGTCTAATATCTTGGGGTCACATGTTCTCCAAACATTCTCCCCTGGTATTCACAATAAGATTGAGAGAATTTTTTTTAAAAAAAAGAGAGATTGAGAGACTTTATGAATTATAAATTAAATTTTAAAAGTCTTTAATTTCAAATTTAAATATAAAATTAAAATTCATCATATAAAAGTACATAATAAATTTAATTAAGTTAAAATAAGATTGAATTGAATAAAAATAAAAGTAGTAGATTAATTAAGTTGTAAACTTAATTTTAAGTTTAATTAACATAATTAAAAAAGTATAAGGATCAATTGAGCCTAACTGCACTCTACTAAATTTTGTTTTTAACTTGAGATATAATTAGAATAATTTTGCCAAATTACTATATCATTGAGGTGTAATTAAAATTAATTTGTTAAATTATAGTATCATTGACTCAATTAGACATTTGGATATCATTTAATATCGCACAAAAGTTTGAATTTTTGAGTAATTAAGCTAAATTTTTATCATAATTTTTTAAATGACTTATTCCACAAAATAAATTTATCACAAATTTAGTTATTTTTTTTTATAATAATTGAAATAAATGTGATTTTTGTCATGATATTAAGACCAATCTAATTTTATCACATAAATTTTTATCATAATAGTCAAATTTTTTTATAATGAGTGGTTTTCTATCATTGGACATTATATGTTTGTTTGTAAATTAACTTAAATTATAATATATGATTTGAATATAATTTTATGTGAACTTAATTCAATTATTTTCATTATATATGGTAATTTGATTAAAAAATAAATTATATTTAATTTATTAAGCTTTTAAATAAAAACTAAAATTTTTAATCAAGTTTCCATTTATATAAAATCTATCATACTAAAAGTAATTTTTTTAAGGGAAATTTATTATTTATCTCTTAATAAATTATGAGAAAATATTGCATAAATAATAAAAAATCAAAATAAACATTTTAAAATTGAATAACAAATAACTTGACTTGAAACATCAATTTTAAGAGTAAACCCGAACTCAATCCAAAATTATTTCTACATGCATGACCTAATAGGTGATCCGAATTCGCCCAAAATATGACGACCCAAACTCGATACAACCCGAAAACACATATGTAACAACCATTTTCATTTACTAATCATGGCATTCATGTCCAAAAAATCATATCCATAAAGGTTAATTCATCATACATAGACAATCCAACATGCATTTAATGTGTATATATGTTAACTAATGTTCAAGGTTGGTGATCACAAACTGATTTCTATTTAGGTATATGTACATGACACTGGGAGAGAGAGAGAGAGAGAGTTGGAATTCAACTAATAGCCTGTGCTTTATGTGTCCATATGCAAAACTTTATGCTCCAAAGTACCCAAACCTTATGCTTTAGTATCAAAAAAACATAATTGTGATTTAGTAGTCGCAACTCAATAAATAAAAATAATAATCAAATTCATATGACAACCAATAATTAAATATCATCAAAATACTTTACAAGTATAAGAATTGACTATGCAACTGCAAATGCAATAGATTGATTTTGTCGTGACCTTGCAAGGCAAAACACTGCTCCTAGGAATTCATGTGATTCAAGTGAAATTTGATTTTGTTGTTCAGTATATAATAGGTGAATCATTTGATCAATAACATATGCAAATAGGACATATTGGTCCCTTTTCCAAGTGATTTGCAAGTGTTTGACAAGCCAATCACAACATCATTTTAGTACCATATGCAAGTGTTCATTCACAATGATACAATTAAATCACATATACATGTAATTAAACAAAATTATATCATAAAATCATCACACATACACATTAGAATCTAATTACGGCCTTTACTTGCCTTTGATGCGATTGACCTTTGTTGTAGGTTTGGACCTCTCTCTTGGGCTTCCTTAATGTTTTGAAAGCTTAACATTTGACACATATATCATTACAAAATGTCAAAATGAGTTTGCATCCATGGTATGCAACTACGGTCATGTTCCATACAAATAGACCTAGTATCTTATTATTCTTATATGACAGCCTAACCTTGTTGCACTCTCATAACAAAAACTCTTGATATACTTATCTAATTATTTGATTCTTTTTTATGCATAAATTATATACATAATCAAATTTTAGTTCAATATAAGACATATATAAAATAGGGTGAATTTTTGAATTATGCCCTATTTCAATGTGATCTCAATCTAATAAGATCTTTGAATCTTGGGCATTTCTCAACTTGTACAAATACAATTGCAAATTGCAATACCATCAGTTACAAAACATATAAAGGCACATTTTCATGTTTTACATATTATCTAATTTAGTCTATAAGGTTACCAAAATAAATGGCCAATCTCAGGATGACCAAGTTTCACCACATTGAGAAAAAGTCACAATGAAGGAGAAATATCTTATCAACCATCATATATTTGAAAAAAAATTATTTTATAGGCATGTATAATAGACATAAAAGTACAATATTCAAGTTTGTCACATCACCAAATTTCCATTATATGACTATGAAATTCTTGAATAACAGAACTAAGAGATTGAACATATTTCATATAGTTTAGTATCAGTCACAATCAAAGAGTAATATCTCTTTCCACACATCAAGTTAAAAAAAAACTGTTTTATAAGAATTTAGAGGGTATATAACCTACAAATTTCATTTTTCCCTCATTGTCTAAATCAACACATAAAGTAATCAAAATATATGAAAATAACTAGACTGAGAATATTTTAGTAGGTTGTGAGCCAGTCCTAATGAAAAAGCCATAACTCTTCACACACACCAAGTTAAGCAAAAATGTTTTACATAAATTTATATGGGGAATAAAGCTACACCTTTCATGGCTTACACTTTCCATAATTTCTCTTCTATGGTTATGAAATCATAGGTGAAAAAAATTTGTTCTAACAACTAAACCAACATAATTAGCTATTGTTTCTTTTGTGCTTCAACCTCCATATATGAGCTATACCTTAAATTACTTCATAATTCTTCTTAATCATACATGTTTAACATGTTATGAGGGAGGAATTTTATCAAAGAAGAAGATAAAATTGCTTACCTCTTTTGCCAATACTAGAAAAGCTTAGGGTTCCTTCTTAGGTACCTTACTTTTTCTCCCTCTCTTTCTTCTTCTTCTTCTTCTTCTTCTTCTTCTTCTTCTTCTTATTCTTCTTCTTCTTCTTCTTCTTCTTCTTCTTCTTTTTCTTCTTTCTAAGTTCTCCTTTTCATTTGTTGTCCCTCACATTTTTTGCATTTTTTTGCTCTTAAAGGAAGAGAAATTCAATTTGAAAACTTATTCTAATATGACAGAATCATAGTGGCTTACTACCATTTATTGGAAGTTCAATTTTCTTCTTTTAGTCCCTCTTCTTCACTCCTTCATCACCTCCATTAATCTCCTAATCTCCATATGCTCCTTATACTTTAAAATAAGTTTTAAAATATCATTATTTATGATGCTATAACATGCGCACAACATAAGATAATTTGTCATGCAACTGTACAAACATCACATTTATGTTCAAGTGTCCCAAATGCAGTGGTGCAAGTGTCGTCATTGTGCTTATCAAATTCATACATCTAAATGATCATTTTTTAAATGCATATGTTCATGTGGGATTGCAAATAATTTATTCAATGAATATGTTCATGTGAGAATTTTAATGAACGAGGATAGGGATGTTATAGGATCTACCTAAAAAAGACCTAAGCTATTTACGACCTCTACTAGGTATAATGTGTATTACAACATTGTTTCTCAATAGGGGGCCGAGATTGTGTGTACAACACTTGTATATGCAATAAATATTTGATTGATGTAAAAAGGACTAGACCATTAGGGTAATTTATGATTCTTGGTATTATCAAATAGTATCAGATGATTGAACTAAAATTTATATTAAAATAGAAAATTTAGTTCTTTTAGTGTAGCATTGACTATACAAAGGTACATGGGCAAGATAACTTTGATTCTTAAATAAAATTAAACTAAACTATAATTGTATTGATATGAGTGATTTTATTATATATTTTTAGGCTAGAAAATAAGAATTTTTAAATTTTCACTATGTTTTTATTTTGAAATAAATTAATTTATTTCTTTTATGTTTGCATAACAATCTCTTAAAAAAGAAGCTAAATTATAGTTTCCAGTAGTGTTACATGGGCCATATGTAGGGCTATGTAGAGATATATAGTTGATCAGTTAGTTGAGCAAAATTGTGTAAAAAGTTAAGTCATGGGCTGTTGCATATCCTATACAATGGGGCATGCAAGGCATCAAATCCATATTTTAAAACATAATGCAAGCTACCATTTAAGATAAAGATTTGGCCTATTTGGATAGAAATTCCTAGGTAGAAAATAACAAATTTTAGGAGAGAAAAGTGGATCTACATCTATACCAAATAAAAAGAAGAATTTGTGAAGATTAGAGGGGATTCTCTTTTAGGGTTTTCATTATTTTTATTTAGTAAGACTTTTCTTTGAAAATTATTCTACTCAATCTAATGGATTCTTTCTTCTTCGTTTCTTTCTTCTTCGTTTCTTTCTATTCTTCTGAGATGAACTAATTCTTTAATTTTAAGGATTAAGTTGAAAGCCCAATATTTATTTCATGAACCTATAAAGTGATTTTTGTTTCAATTATGTTGGGTGTCTTGATTTAATAGGTTTGAGCTTAATTGATGTTGTATGTATGAACGACCATATATGTACAATGTTTGAAATTTTAGATGATGGAATAAGAGTGAAAGTCTAGGGTTTGTCCTAACATATTAAGCTAGGAGATTAAGATCATGAGAGCATACTTGACTTCTAAAGATATTCAAGAATTATTTATGAAGCTTAATGCATTGTTATTGAATTTTGTGACCATGAGAGAAAGCATAATTTCAGTAATAATAGACTTAATTTTGCTTGAGAGAGATTATTGGGTAAATTAAGATAATCCATCTTCAAGAACAATCCAATCCTAATTGAAACAATTCTCTTGATATATTTATGGAATGGTATTATCGTGTATCTAAATTTCCTAGAAATCATTGTCATATAGAGTTTATTTTCATTTAATTTTAGTCTTATTTAATTGTTTTCACAATTTCAATTTTAGATAATACGAAAATTTAGTTCTTTAGTACTTTTGAAACAATTATTAAGGGGAACGATCTATACTTATCATTGTATAACATGAGGGATTTGTGCACTTACAAGGGTTACATAAGCAACAACTTTCTGGCACCGTTGTCGGTGTTTGTTTTTCATAATATCAATGGCACTTAAGATTTCTATTAATCTGGTGTTAAATTCTGCATCTTTAATTTTTATGCATTTAATTGTATTTTATTTCTTTTGATAGGTGAAGCGCTTGGTGTATGCTTAAAGTTACAATGCCAAAATAAGGTAGACAAAGAGCATTATGAGAATTTGCCATGCCACAAACCTAAGAGATTCAATCGAGTATTATGAAACCTGTTATTACAACCAATAATTTTGAGATAAAATTAGCGATTATCCAGATGGTGCAACAAAACACATTTGGAGGTGAAGCTACTAAGGATCCAAATGCTCATATCACCAATTTCTTAGAAATACCTGTAACCTTTAAGATTAATAGCCAATGATATAATTTGATTGTAATTATTTCCCTTCTCCTTAAGAGATAAAGCTAAGAAGTGGTTGAATTCTATGGCACGTAACTCATTTGCTACTTGGAAGGATCTTTCTAAGGTTTTCTTGGGAAAATACTTTCCACCGAGCAGGACTGTATAATTGAGGGAAGCAATTGCAAGCTTTCAATAAGAGCTGGGTGAGACATTATATAAAGCAGAGGTTAAAAAGTTACAAAAAATATGTCGACATCATGGTTTTCTTGATTGGTTAATAGTCCAAACCTTCTACAATAGGTTTAACCATTTGATACGTATGACTATACATGCCATAACAAGAGGTACACTCATGGGAAAATCAACTAATGAAGCTTATTCATTGTTAGAACAGATGGCTCAAACAACTACCAATGGGTAAGTGAAAGAGGGATGAATAAGTCAGCTGCGAGTATTCATAACATTGATGCTTATACTATGCTTAACGCCAAAGTGGATGCACTTACAAAGAATATTTAAAGTGTGAGTGTGCATGTCGTCATTACCCTAACATTGAATTGTGAATTATGTGAAGGAGAACATATGGGAACTGAATGCCAATTAGGGAGTCATTTTGCTTAAAATTAGGCTAAGCAAGTACAATATGTTTCCAACTTCAATTGATAGCCCAATAATTCATATTCCAACACCTATAATCCTAGGTGGAGGAATCATCCTAACTTTTCATACAGGAATCAAGCCACTCAAGCTTAGTCTTCTCATCTATCTCAACCAAATCAATAAGAAGAGAAACAATCATGAGATATGCAAAAGTTTTTGTTTGAGAAATTTAAGAAGGTAGAGACAAAGCTAGATAAGATTAATAAGCTTGTATTAAAGGTGAACCAAATAAAGCAACACAAACACATTTCGAGGTACAAATTGGGCAATTAGCTAACACTATCAATGAAAGAATACAAAAAACATTGCCTAGCTAGACTAAAATTAACTTAAGAGAACAATGCAAGGCAATTACTTTGAGAAGTGGCATGGAGATACCTAACCCCCCCATACAAACATAAGAAATAATGTAAGAAAATAACCCTAAAAATTCCTAAAATCTCAGTCCAAGAAAGTGAAGAAACGTCGTCAAAATTCAATTTAGATGAGAAAGATAATGGGGGGGAAACTCAAGAAGAATAAGTAAGTAAGCCTACACCAATAAAACCTTATATTCCATATATTCATTTTCCTTAACGATTATAAAAACACAAGTTGGATAAGTAATATGCTAAGTTCTTGAAGATGTTCAAGCAACTTCATATCAATATTCCATTTGCTAAGGTCTCAACACAAATACTAAAATATATAAAATTTCTTAAACAACTTTTGTCTAACAATAGGAAGTTAAAGGAATTTAAGACCATTGGACTCTCTGAGGAATGCAGCGCCATAATATAAAATAAGCTTCCATTTAAGGGTGCAAAGAGTTTCTTTATTCATTGCCAAATTTCTCATTACAAATTTGAAAGAGTAATATGTGATTTAAGTGCTAGCATTAGTCCAATGCCTTTTTCTATTTATAGGAAATTAAAGCTTAATGAGATCCAAACAATTACAGCAACAATACAATTACTAGATTACTCTATTAAATACCTAATTAGAGTGGTGGAGAACATTCTCATACAAGTAAGGAAGTTCATTATATTAGTAGATTTCATTGTGCTTGATATGGATGCAAATGTTGACATGCCATTAATCCTTAGAAGACCATTCTTGGAAATCGTGATGACTATAATTGATGTCAAGAATGGCAAACTCACTCTAAATATGATGGGAGAGTCAATTGAGTTAAATGTTTTTAAAATAACAATATAACTTGCTTTTATTAAAGATTGCATAGTGAGTTAGTACAAGAGTTTCCTAAAAAGGAGTATCCTATGGATCTATTTGAAGCTTGCTTGACTAAAAAGGCATCACATTGCATGGGAATTCAAAAGTTAAAATGTAGCCCATTATTTGGAAGCAATCCCTCAATTTAAAAATTACAGGTTTGAGAATATGGGATAAGGTAAGGCTTTTCCCTCAACCAATTCTAGAGCCAAAACCTTATCCTCTTCAACTGAGATATGCATTCCAAGGAGATGCTTATGAAACTGCCTAAATATATAAGAAGAAAGACAAGTTATGGCTTGCTAAGTAATTTCATAAGCCCTCACTTAAAGAGGGGTAGTAGGTGGTGTTAGTTTTACCTCGTGGACTTTTAGAGCTGTAAGGAGATGGTGCTAAAACATTAAAAGTGAATGGCCAACATTTGTAACTTTCTTTCTATGATGATGCATTGCAAAATGGATAAATTCTTCACCTAAATTCACCTTTAGAAATTGTTAAAAAAATCAACCTAATGACTGTAAACAAGTGCTTGTTGGGAGGCAGCCTAATGGTTTCATTCATTTTTGTTTATTTATTTTAAGTCATGCATGGATTTTATTTTCATATTTATGTTAGATTTTTAGAATTTTAGGACTTTTTACTAGTTTAATTCATAGTTAGAATGATATTTTTATGTTTAATTCATGTTAGTTAATGTTAGTTTTAGTTTAGTTGTATTAATTATAGGTTAATTAGGGAGCAATGACAATGGGGAAACTATGATTGATGCAAGTATGGAGAGAAAGGAATGTCGGATGAATGAAAATAGAGGAAAAGAAATAAATTCTATTATAGCAAATTTGCATGGGCTATGCAATGACCCAAGCAAAATGCTCAAGAATGAAGATTGCACATAGTAGATGTAGACCAACTATCATGAATTGGATCTTAAGTTTATGGAGTGAGTTTCAAATCGGTGGAATGGGCTACCTTTTATGCTGGAGAAGCTTCGTTCTCATGGAGATGAGCCTTTAATGTTTGAATGTTTTAAAGGAACAATAGGCTTTTAGTTATGGGCTAAAAAAAAAAAAAGACAATTCATAATTTTGAATTAATCATCGTCTCCTCTTAACATTAGCAACACCTCCTTATTCTCTCAGACCATGTCTGGCGTCATCACACCGTTCCTTCTCCCTTTGCAGTCATGACCTTAAGCCCTCATGTCGTCCTTTTCTTTTTCCTCATAAATCCATCCTTTCTCTTTCTTGAATCATTTTTTAATCTTTTTTTCGATTCCCTTTTTCCTTTAATGCACCATTGTTTCTCTCTCATACAAGCAACACCAAATGTCATCACACCCGAATGACCCAATAGCTTAACTCGTTTGTTCTTAAGTCTTTCCTTTATCCATTACACCACAACTCTTCTCTTTCTTCCCTGAATCCCTCCTTCACCAAATCCATCCCATAAATTAATTTTCTTTTACTCTCACCACCAAAGCCTCCATGTACCATAACCAAGAAGAAGCCGACTTGATCTTTGGTCGAGTCTTAGAAACTTGAAGCCCAAGCTCATCATCTTCTGGTAATATATATATATATATATATATATATATATATATATATATATATATATATATAATTTGGATTACCAAAAATAGGAAAGTTTTTTTAGATGTATCAGTTGAAGAGGTGCTTAGCTATATATGCAATGAATATTTGATTGATGTAAATTAGGCTAGAGCATTATGGTTGATTATGATTCTTAATGTTATCAAACAAAATTAGATGATTGAACTAAATGCTATATTGAAATAGAAAATTTGATTCTTGATGTAGTATAAAACTATACAAAGGAGTATCGTCAAGATAAATTTGATTCTTAAGGTAAAATTAAACTAAAGTAGAGCTATATTAACAAAATTGATAAGCATAAAAGTATTAGAAAATGGTATAAAGACAAGGTGTTGGTTAGGGATATGATAATCACGAATCATGTCATATATACTAGAGCAACACTTTATATATATATATATTTTTTAAACTTTTTTATGGAATTATGAATTAATTTACATAACATATCGTAATATGATAATGTCTGAAAATGCAATGAATGGAATTCAGAGACTTTGCAATAATAATTATAAAGAGTTATGGCTATGAGATATTCACTATATCATATTATTATTTTTAAATCATTTTTAGTCGATATTGATTAATCTGTAAAACTAGTGCCTATTATGTAAACTATTGATCTCATAGATAGAAAATATATGAGATACTCGAAATAAATATGCAGGAGTTTGTTTGAGAACATGTTCATTAAATGACCCTCTTTAGAATTGCACTTAAAATTTTATTTGTTTATTTATGAAAATCTCTTGTGGGAGTTGTGAAAGTGATACATTAACTTGAGCTTGATGTACTATCAAGAAATTATTATATTTTGACTTATGACATTTAACGTCTTAACTATGGATCACATTTAAGACATTTTAGGTATAGCTTGGTGCGAGGACCTCAATGATTTGCTCAAGCTAGTGGAATATTGCATGCAGCTCCATCCTTTTATTGACCAATGGGGGATCAAGAAGATAGGGGTCTTTACATTGGTATTGACCTCAAGGTATGGCACATGATTAGACTAGCGGGGGTCCTTTTAGACCTTATGCAATTTCAAAGCCCTTAATCCAAAGTGGTGGTCATTAAAGGACTAAAATAGGGACAATAAATTTGTACCATCCCTAGGAAATGTAAAGTTGCCACTCAACTTTAGCCAGGATAAAAATTTAGGGAAGGAAAATCTAAACATAATCTAAGCCAATTAAAAGGCTCATTTCATCTTTACCCATCAAAGTTCGGGTTTAAAAATTAAGTACTACTTAGGGAAGAGCTTAGGTACCCCCAAACCTCCGGGATATTGGGATTCAACCTTCAAATACCATTGCCTCACTTTTAATATTTTAATTGAGTCATTGATTAGTCTAATTAATGCCCCTATACATGCTTCTAAGCATAATCCACTTAAACAAATCCATTTACCAATTTTAAAGGAAAGGGGTCATGCATCATGGCAAAAGGGTCTCATGCATTCATCATTCACACATCACATCATCCATGATCATGCATAAAAAAAGGGGTGGGAGGCATGTGAGATGGCATAGAGATTTAGCATGCATATCATCCATCCATATGAACATAATCACCTATAATAAATATAGGATGATGACCAAGACCAAATTCATGGTCCAATTCAAGCAATAATACCTATAACAAAAAGAAGAAAACAAGTTGGTAATAAAAAGAAAACAAATAAAGGAAACTAAAGGAAAGACAAATAAAGGTCCTAGTAATCATCTCACAACATCTTTAAATTTAAGCTATCTAAGCATACATCGAAGTCCATATTAACCATATTTTAACATCATAAATCAATATACAAACATAAAGAATATGCATGAACCATGAACAAAGAGGAGATGAACACATAATGCAAGGCATTTGGAGGATGTTAAATGGCCTAAGGCAAAGGCTCAGCTCAAATGAGATCCTAGGGTTGATGAACTCTCCCTCATATTGCTCATAAAGAGCTTGAACACTTATAACATAACTAACTATTAGAGAAGTTAGAATGCCAAATCAAGGAGTGAGGATTAAAGAACCAAAAATACTATTCACATCGTTAGCACATAAACTCCAACATAAGTTGAGCTTTTAAGATCAATGAAACTTTAAATTTGTCACTTCGTCATGGCTCTAAGATGGTTAAAATATAATTAAAACATGTCCTTGATGTCAAAAAAGAGAACTCAAGAGCATTTTAGGCATGATAAGCATAAACACAAAGGCAATCAAAGGCAATTAAAGTATAACCAAGATTATATTTTTGAAGTGAATAAGGGTACTAAGTGATTAGACCTCACCCTATTATGCCATTAGAGTCATAAAATATCACAATTGTACTCTGAAAAGAAAGAAATTTGAAGGGGGAAGAGAAAAAGTCTTATATTGTGTTACAGGAAATCTAAGCTGTGCAGCTAAAAAATAGGGTTGTACAGACTATACAACCCCTATTCTTGGGTTTCAAAAATAAATAGAGAAAAAAAAAGAAAAGAATGAGAGGGGAAAGGAGATTCTAGATGCTTTCTAATGAAATCTTTGCCTTTAAAGGCACACAATAGGTCTAATATCCTCCAAAATGATTAGGGGAATGCATAAAAATGAAGAGAAAGGCCTAGTTCTACCTCAGAGTGAATTTGGTGACTTAGGGTTTGGGGGTTTTTTGTGCTAAGTATACTTTAAGAAGTAATTTTGATAGAGTAGCCTTAGGGTTTTCAAGCCTCCTTTTACTCTTCAAATGAGGGGATATTTATAGATAATGGGTGAGCACACAGGGCTAGAAATGGTTTTGGTTACATTATGGACGTGGTGAATCATATAAAAGGAGATGAATTTCATAGAATTAGAGTTTGCATGGGGGTTGTACAACCAATAATGAGTTGAGGGTTGTGTAGCCTTAGGATTTAAGGGGGGACCAGTTCCAGAAGTATCTTAGGGCTAGGGTTTCAAGGTAGGTTGTATAGCCTTAATCCATGACTATATAGCCTTGTTTTGTGGGTTGTGCAACCCCACTTGATTGGTTGTATAACCCATCAACCCTGATAGGTAGCTTTGGGTTTTGTCTTAGGGTTGGTTTCAGGCTTTGTCTTGGGCTTCTTTAAGGTTTCCTAGGGCCTTTCAATTTCTTCTTTGGTAATTTCCCTTGCATTTTAGAGATAGGTTTAATGATTTTCATCATTGGGCTTGCATCTGGAGGTCCAAATCTGATGGTTACACTTAGACTTGACATATGTAATAAGTGATCATGATAATATTCATTAGACTAAGAAAACTAAAGATATGCTCCTTGTCATAATTAATGTCAACAACCAAATACTTATGTAAGGTGGAATAGATGAATAGAAGATTGCTTTCTATTATGCTAATTTTGTTGAAATGTAAAGACCATATTACCTTTTAATGTTTAATAAAATCACAATATCTTCCATGCAAACTTGGAAGCACCAACATAAAACT
The DNA here is from genome assembly GCA_949677035.1 of Omphalea diandra. Lineage (NCBI taxonomy): Eukaryota > Viridiplantae > Streptophyta > Magnoliopsida > Malpighiales > Euphorbiaceae > Omphalea > Omphalea diandra. The sequence goes on from CATIWR010289553.1 coordinate 17,822, forward strand.
TTTATTACTATTATATATATAGTTTCGATTGCTAGAAATAAGAATGTTTTTGAACAAATGTACTAGTTGAAGAGGTACTTAGTTGTATATGCAATGAATATTATATTGATGTAAATAAGGCTAGAGTATTAGGGTTGTTTATGATTCTTAGTATTATCAAATGGAATTAGATGATTGAATTAAATTTTTCATTGAAATAGAAAATTTGATTCTTTTAATATAGTATCGAGGCAGACAAGGTTCATGGTCAAGGTAATTTTGATTCTTAATGTAAAATTGAACTAAACTATAACCATATTGAACTAAATAAATGTACATAAAGCATTATCATATGGCCTAAAATCAAGATGTTGGTTAAGGATGTGATAATCACAAGTCATGTCATATAAGTTAGAGCAACACTTTAGATTTTTCAATTTTTAGTTTAGTATGGAATTATGAATTAAATTACATAACAATCATAATATGATAATTTATAAAAATGTAATCAACAGAATTCATAGACTTTTTATAATAATTATAAAAAGTTATAGTTATAAGATTTCCACTGTATTATTATTTAGTTGATATTGATAGAGTTGCAAAATTTAGTGCATATTATGTTTCTTACATATGTATGAAGAAAACTATTAATCTCATAAGTGGAAAATATATGACACACTTGGAGTAAACATGTTGGAGCTTATTAGAGAACATGTTCATTAAATGACCCTATTTAGAAATACACTTAAAATATTATTTATTTATTTATCAAAATCTCTTATGGGAGTTGTGCAAGTGATACTTTGACTTGAGCTTGCTATACTATTAAGAAATTATTATTCTTTTATTTATGACATTTAATGTCCTAACCATGGATCACATATTAGACATTTTAGGTATAGCATGGACTTGATAGATGTAATAAGTGATCAAGATAAAATTCATTAGCCTAAGAAAACTAGGGACATCCTACTTGTCTTTATTAATATCAACAACCAAATACTTATGAAAGGTGCAATAGATGAATATAAGATTGTCTTCTATTATGGTGATTTTGTTGAAGGCTAAAACCATATTACCCTTTAATGTTCAAAAAATCACAATTATCTAATACAAAATTAAAAGCACTGATAGAACATTTTTAGTGTTGTACATATAATTTGGATTTACTAGAAATAAGAAAGTTTTTCAACAAGTGTATATATTAAAGAGGTAGTCAACTGCATATGCAATGAATATTAGATCGATGTATATAGAACTAGAGCATTAGGCTTGTCTATGATTCTTAGTATTATCAAATAGGATTAGATGATTGAATTGAAATTTATATTGAAATAAAAATTTGATTCATTTATTGCAGTATCAAACAAGACAAAGGAGCATGGTCAAGATAATTTTGATTGTTAAGGTAAAATTCAACCAAACATGAACCATATTAAACCAAATAGACATACATAAGTATTATCACATGGCCTAAAATCAAGGTGTTAGTTCGGGATGTGATAATCACAAGTCATGTCATATGAGTTAGAGCAACACTTTAGATTTTTTATTTTTTTTTATTTTTTCATATAATTATGAATTAAATTACATAACAATTATGATATGATAATGTATAAAAATGTAATTAATAGAATTCATAGATTTTGCATAATAATTATAAAAAGTTATAGCTATGAGATATCCACTGTATCAAATTGTTGTTTTTTAGTTGATATTGATAGAGTTGCAAAATTTAGTGCATATTATGTTTCTTACTTATGTATCAAGAAAACTATTGATTTCATAAATAGAAAATATATGAGACACTTGGAGTAAACATCTAGAAGTTTATTAGAGAACATATCCATTAAATGTCCCTATTTAGAATTTCACTTAAAATATTATTTATTTGTTTATGAAAATCTCTTGTAAGAGTTGTGCAAGTGATACTTTGACTTGAGCTTATTATACTATCAGGAAATTATTATTCATTTATTTATGACATTTAATGTCCTAACCATGGATCACATATAAGACATTTTGTGTATAGAATGGGCTTGATAGATGTAATAAGTGATCATGATAGGATTCATTAGCATAAGAAAACTAGGGACATCCTACTTTTCTTGATTAATATTAACAACCAAATACGTACAAAAGGTGCAATAGATGAATATAACATTGCCTTCTATTATGGTAATTTTGTTGAAGGGTAAAGCCATATTATCCTTTAATATTCAACAAATCACAAAATCTCCCTTGCAAAATTAAAAGTACTGACAAATCATTTTTATTGTTATATATATATAATTTGGATTTACTAGAAACAAGAAAGTTATTCAATGAATGTACATATTTAAGAGGTGGTTAGCTATATATGCAATGAAAATTAGATTGATGTATATAGGACTAGAGCATTAAGGTTGACTATGATTCTTAGTATTATCAAATAGGATTAGATGATTGAATTGAATTTTATATTGAAATAAAATTTTAATTCTTTTACTGTAGCATTAGACAAGATGAAGGAGCGTGGTCAAGATAATTTTTAGTCTCAAGGTAAAATTTAACTAAAGCAGAATAATATTAAACCAAATTGATACACATAAGTATTATTATATGGCCTAAAATCATGGCATTGTTTAGGGATGTGATAATCACAAGTAATGTCATATAAGTTAGAGCAACATTTTAGATTTTTCTTTTTTTTATTTTTTCATGGAATTATGAATTAAGTTACATAACATATGATAAAATGATAATGTCTAAAAATGTAACAAATTATTAAAAGTTATGGTTGTGAGATATCAATTGTATTAGATTGTATATGCAATTAATTTTAGATTGATGTATAGAGGACTAGAGCATTATAGTTGACTATGATTCTTAGTATTATCAAATAGGATTAGATGATTAGAGGACTAGAGCATTATGGTTGACTATGATTGTTAGTATTATCAAATAGGATTAGATGATTGAATTGAATTTTATATTGAAATAAAATTTTGATTCTTTTATTGCAGTATTGAACAAGATGAAGGAGCATGGTCAAGATAATTTTGAATCTAAAGGTAAAATTTAACTAAACAAGAACCATATTTAACCAAATTGATATGCATAAGTATTATCATATGGCCTAAAATCAAGGTGTTGGTTAGAGATGTGACAATCACAAGTCATGTCATATAAGTTAGAGTAACACTTTAGATTTTCATTTTTTTATTTTTTCATGGAATTATGAATTAAGTTACATAACATATCATAAAATTATAATGTCTATAAATATAATCAATGGAATTCATAAACTTTGTATAATAATTATTAAAAGTTATGGCTATAAGATATCCATTGTATTTGATTGTTATTCTTAAATAATTTTTAATTGATATTGATAGAGTTGCAAAACTAATCCATATTATGTTTCTTATCTAAGTATCAAGTAAACTATTGATCTCATAAATAGAAAATATATGAGACACTTGGAGTATATATGTAGGAGTTTATTAGAGAGCAAGTTCATTAAATGACCCTCTTTAGAATTGCACTTAAAATATTATTTGTTTGTTTATGAAAATCTCTTTTAGGGGTTGTGTAAGTGATACTTTGACTTGTGCTCACTATACTATTAAGAAATTGTTATACTTTAATTTATGACATTTAATTTCCTAACCATTGATCACATATCAGACATTTTGGGTATAGTAAGGATTCGATAGGTGTAACAAGTGATCAAGATAAGATTCATTAGCCTAAGAAAACTAGTAACATCCTACTTATCTTGATTAATATTAAAAACCAAATCATTAGAAATGGTGGAATGAATCAATAAAGGATTGTCTTTAATTATAGTAATTTTGTTGAAATGTAAATAACATATTACCCTTCAATGTTCAAAAAATCACAAAATCACCCATGTAAAATTTGAAACACGAAAATAACACTTTTTTTTTGTTATATATATATATATATATAGGAAAGTTTTTCAACAGATGTATGTATCAGTTGAAGAGGTGTTTAGCTATATATGCAATGACTATTAGATTGATGTAAATAGATCTAGAGCAATAAGGCAGATTATGATTCTTAGTATTATCAAATAGAATTAAATGATTAAACTAAACTTTATGTTGAAATGTAAAAATTTGGTTATTTTAGTGCATTATCAAACTAGACGATGGTGCCAAGGTAAATATAATTTTAATGTTTGAGGTTAAATTAAACTGAACTAGAATCGTATTAAGCTAAATCAATATATATAAAGTATTAGCATATGGCTTAAGGTCAAAGGTGTTGGCAAGGGATTGGATAATCACAAGTCATGTCATATAAGTTAGGGCAATAATCTAAAGTTCTAATTTTTTCATTTTTTCTTGGAATTATGAATTAAGTTACAAACTATTTCATAATTTGATAATGTCTAAAAATGCAAACAATGGAATTCATAGACTTTGCATATTTAATTATAAAGTGTTATAGTTGTGAGATGTTCATTGTATCATGTTGCTATTCTTAAATAAGTTTTAGTGGATATTGATAAAGCTATAAAACTTGTGCATATTATGTTTCTTACTTGAGTTTGAAGTAAGTTATTGATCTCTTAGATAGAAAATATATGAGACACTTGGAATAAACATGTAGGAGTTTGTTAGAGAACAAGTTAATTGCATGACCCTCTTGAAAATTGCACTTGAAATATTATCTATTTGTTTATGATATAGGATTTATGTAAGTAATACTATGACTTAAGCTCACTATTCTATAAAGAATTTATTGTACTTTGATTTACGACTTTTTAGGTCATAACCATGGATCATATATAAGACACTTTGGGTATAACATGGACTCGATAAATGTAATAAGTGATCAAGATAAGATTCACTAACTTAAGGAAACTAGGGACATCCTACTTGTCCTTATTAATATTAACAACCAAATACTTTCATTGAAATGTAAAGACCCAATTTTCATTGAATGTTTAACAAATCATAAAATATCCCTTACAAAATTAGAAGCACTGACATAACACTTATTATTATTATATACATAATTCAGATTGCTAGAAATAAGAAAATTTTTAATAGATGTATTAGTTGAAGAGTTGTTTAACTATGTTAATAAATATTATTTTGATGTAAATTGGACTAGAGCATTAGGGCCGATTATGATTCTTACTATTATCAAATAGAATTAGATGATTGAACTGAATTCTATATTGAAATGGAAATTTTGATTCTTTATTGTAGTGTTGAACTAGAAGAAGATTCATGGTCTAGATAATTTTGATTTTAATGGTAAAATTAAACTATATTAGAATTGTATTAAACAAAATTGATACACAAAATATTAGCATATGGCCTCAAATCAAAGTGTTGGTTAGGAATGTGATAATCAAAAGTCATTTCATATAACTTAGATCAACACTTAAGATTTTTCATTTTTTTAGTTTTTCATGGAATTATGAATTAATTTACATAGCATATGATAATATAATAAGATCTAAAATAATAACTATAAAAAGTTATAGCTATGAGATATTCATTATGTCACATTATTATTCTTAAATCATTTTTAATTGATATTCATAGGGCTATAAAACTGATGCATATTATGTTTCTTACTTGAGTATCAAGTAAACCATTAATGTCATAGATAAAAAATATATGAGATGCCTGGAATAAACAAGTAGGAGTTTGTTAAAGAACAAGTTTATCAAATAACCCTCGTTAGAATTGCACTTAAAATTTTAATTTTTTATTTATGAAAATCTTTTGTAAGAGTTGTGCAAGTGATACTTTGGCTTGAGCTTACTATACTATTAAGAAATTGTTATACTTTGATTTATGACTTTTAATTTCCTAACCATGGATCACGTATAAGACATTTTAGGAATAACGTGGACTTGATAGAGGTAATTAGTGATTAAGATAATATTCATTTCCCCAAGAAAACCAAGGACATCTTATTAGTCATTATTATATTAACAACCAAATCCTTCAACAAGGTGTAAAAGATGAACAAAATATTGTCTTATATTATGGTAATTTCATTAAACTTTAAAGACTGGATGACCCTTCAATGTTCATCAAATCACAAAATGACCTTTGAAAAATTGGAAGCACAGACATAGCACTTATATATATATATATATATAATTTGGATTGGCAGAAAAAAATGAAAGTTTTTCAATAGATGTTTTAGTTGAAGAGGTGTTTAGCTGTATATGCAATAAATATTAAATTGATGTAAATAGGACTAGAGCATTAGGGTTGATTATGATTCTTTGTATTTTTAAATGGGATCAATTGATTCAGTTAAATTTTATATTGAACTAGAAAATTTGATTCTTTTAGTGCAGTATTAAATTAGTGGAAGGTACATGGTCGAGATAAGTTTTATTTTTAAGGTAAAATTAAACTAAACTAGAACCATATTGAACCAAGTCAGTATACATAAAATGTTAGCTTATGGCCTAAAGTTAAAGTTTTGGTTAAGGATGTGATAATCACAAGTCATGTCATATAAGCTAATGCAATACTTTAGGCTTTTTATGTCTATTTAGTTATTTTTTATGGAATTGTGAATTAAGTTACATAACATATCATAATATGATGTTGTCTAAAAATGAAATCAATGGAATTCATAGATTTTGCACAAAATAATATAAAGATTTATAGCTATAAGATATTCATTGCATCATATCATTATTGTTAAATCATTTTTAGTTGACATTGGTAGGGTTGCAAAACTAGTGTATATTATGTTTCTTACTTGAGTATTGAGTAAACTGTTGATCTCCTATATAGAAAATATATGACATACTTGGAATAAACATGAAGTAGTTTGTTTAGGAACAAGTTCATTGAATGAACCTCTCGAGAATTTACACTTAAAACATTTTTTCTTTGTTTACGAAAATCTCTTATAAGAATTGTGTGAGTGATACTTTGACTTGAGCTCACCATACTATTGAGAAATTGTTATATTTTTATTATGACTTTTAATGTCATAACCATGGATCACATATATGACATTTTGGGTATAGTGTGGACTCAATAGTTGTAATAGGTGATAAAGATAAGATTCATTAGCCTAAGAAAACTTGGGACATCCTACTTATCTTGATTAATATTACCAAAAAAGTACTTAGACTAGGTGCAATAGATGAATAGAAGGCTATCTTCTATTACAATAATTTTAATGAATCATAAAGAACATATTGCCCTTGAATGTTCAACAAATCCTAAAATCACCCTTATAAAATTGGAAACACTAATATAACCCTTTTGTTATTGTATAAATAATTTGGATTGCTAGAAATAGGAAAGTTATCCAATAAATATATCAGTTGAGGAGGTGATTAGTTGTATATGTAATAAATATCATATTGATCTAAATAAGAGTAGAGCATTAGGGTTGACTATGATTGGTGGCCCTTGTGCACCGAAGAGAGGGGTTGAATTGGTGTGTAGTTTTGTAACAACTATTTTCATTTACTGATCATGGCATTCAAATCCAAAAATACATATGAATAAAAGTTGATTCATCATACACAATCCAACATGTATTTAATATACATATATGTTAACTAATATTCAAGGCTAGTAACCAAAAATTGTTTCCTATTTAGGTATATGTATATGACACAATGAGAAAAAAGTAGGAATTCAACTGATGACTTGTGCTCCATGTGTCAATATGCAAAACTTTATGCCACAAAGTATCCAAACCCTAGGCTTCGGTATCTGAAAAACATAATTGCGATTTGGTGAGTCATGACTCAATGAATACAAACAATAATCATATTCTTATAGCACAACTAATAATCAAATATCATCATGATACATTACAAGTATAAAAATTAACTATGCAGCGACAAATGAAATAGATAGATTTTGCCCTGACCTTGTAAGGCATATACTGCTCTAGAAAACTCATGTGATTCAAGTGACATTTTATTTTGATGGCTAGCATATAACAAGTGAATCATTTGATCAATAACATGTCCTAATAGGACATATTGGTCCTTTTTTCTAAGTGATTTGCAAGTGTTTGACAAGTCGATCATAACATCCTTATATGCAAGTGTTCATTCACAAGCGTATACCAAGTAATCATTAAGATCATATACTTCTCACTTGACTTGTAGTCACATGTAAAATGTCATAATTTAATCACATATACATGTAATAGAACATAACCATATCATAAAATCATCACACATATACATTAGAATCCAATTATGGCATTTACTCATCTTTTGATGCGACCAACCTTTTTGGTAGGTTTAGACCTCTCTCTTGGGCTTCCTCAATGTGTTGGGATTGTAAAATTTGATACATATATCATTATAAAATGTCAAAATGAGTTTGCATGCATGGTATGCAACTATGATAATGTTCCATGCAAATAAACCTAGTATTTAAGCATATTATTCTTGTGAGGTAGCCTGACCTTGCTGCATTCTCATAGCAATAAATCTAGATATATTATCCAAATGACTTGATCCTTTTTTAAAAATAAACTTGGCACTTAATAATACAACATATTCAAATTTTAGATCAATATAAGAAATATAGAAAATGTTGTGAATTTTTGAATTCTGTCCTGTTTCAATGTCATCTCAGTCTAAGTAGGTTTTACAGTCTTGGGTATATCTCAAATTATACAAATTCAATTGCAAAAATGACTTATCAATTGTTAAAAAACACATAAGGGAATAAATATTTTTTTTAATGTTTTACACATTGTCTAATTTAGTATATAACATCACCAAAACAAATGACCAATCTCAGGGTGAGTAGGTTTCAACACATTAAAAATTAGTCACAATAAAGGAGCAATATCTCATCAACCATGATATATTTGGCAAAAATAATTTTCAAGAATGTATAATAGGCATAATATACAAATTTAAAGTTTGGAACATCACTAAATTCCCATTCTATGGCCATCAAATATTTGAAAAATAGAACAAAGAGATGAAACTGATTTCATCAAGCTTAGGTTATGTTATAATTAAAGAGGTATATGTTTTTCCATAAAAAAAATTAAGCAAAATTGCTTTATAGGTATTTAGAGGGTATATAACCCTATAAATTTTGTATTTTGCACTTTGTCTAAATCAACACATAAGGTCATCAAAATATATGAAAACAACCAAATTGAGGAGATTTTAGTTGGTTGTGAACTAGCCCTAATGAAAGAGCCACAACTCTTCACACACACCAAATTAAGCAAAACTGTTTTACATGCATCAAGATGGGCCATAAAGCTACAACTTTTATGGTTTGAAGTTTCCACAATTCTTTTTTAGGGATATGAAATCGTGAGTGCAAAAATATGCTCTAACAATAAAACCAACACAATAAGCTATTATTTATCTTGAATTTCAACTTCCATACATGAACTTTACGTTAAATACTCCATAATTCTTACTAACCATGCACGATTAACATGCCATGAGGGAGGAATTTCATGTAGGAAGAAGATAAAATCACTTACTTCTTTTCCCATAACTAGAAAAGTTTAGGGTTCCTTCCTAGGCAGCTCACTATTCTCCCTCTTCTTCTTTTTCTTCTTCTTCCTTTCTCTATTTCTTCATTAGCTCTCTTTTTCGTCTGTTGCCTGTCATGTTTATCCTCTCTAATATGCTCCAAAAGGATGAAAAATTTAATTTGTAAACCTACTATAATAAGACAAAATCATGGTGTCTCATTACCATTTGTTGAAAGTTCAATATTCCTCTTTTAGTCCCTCTTCTTTACTCCATCACCTCCATCCATGTCCTAATCACCATATGCTCCTTATACCTATAAATAAGCTTTAAACTTCCCTTTTCTTATGATGTTATAACATGCATACATCATTAGATAATTTGCCATGCAACTATATAAACATTACATGTATGTTCAAGTGTCCCAAATGTAGTGGTGCAAGTGTCATCGTTGTGCTTATCTGACTCACATTTCTTAATGATCATTTATCCAATGCATATGTTCATGCAGGATTGCAATTCATTTATGCAATGAATATGTTCATGTGAGAATGTTAATGAATAAGGACAAGAATGTTACAAGTTTGAAGTTTGAAGGGAGGCTAAGCAAATTAAAGATTAAGGAAAGAGAGAAACATAATCAACATAAGCAATTTTATAGCGGTTTTGTTATTGAAAAACCTTATGTCCACTCCCAAGTCACCAGTTATGTATTTTATCTCACTCAGTATAGTGTTTTTCAAGCTTACACAAAACTTAGTGTTTAGGCTCATTCCAAACCATAATTACACTTATGTTTATATCTCATGCACAACCTCACACAAAAGTTTCTCACTTAAGGCTCCCTCTAAAACCTAAACCCAAAGTGTTTAAGGCTCACACGAATTAAATAACTCAAGTACAAAGAATTAATGAGTTTAAGCTTTAAGAATTAAAAGTGCAAGAGTTTGGACATAATAAATTGTTATCCTCTTATATTTAAGGTCATTTGATAGAGTATTTATAAGTTTTAACCACCAAAGTACTATTACAAATGAAACTATGAGCAAATCTCTAAGTTATAGTGGCAGATCCTGCATTAAATGCTCATTAGAGTTAGGTCGCAGTCGAGATAGGAAGTCATGGTCATGATTCGTCTTTTACTCTATATTTTTCCATTTCATGGTTGTGATGTTCAAATGTGTCTAATAACTAGTGACACTTGGCATTCGATCACATGTCTATGAGAAAATCTACTGTTAGAACCCTTTAGTCATTATGAATGTTTTGGTTATGATATATGAGTTGTAGTTGCAACTCAAATAGTGCTAGAATTGGAGAATGTTATGCTCGACCATGAATCAAACTATGCATTTTGAATTGAAGGTTGAAAGTAGGTCGCAATTGCTACGAAAATTGCAATCATGATTTTTAAATATCCAAACGGCTTATAGGACACATGGCTTACTTTAATTTATTTTACAGGTGATCATTAGAGCACTATTCACATCTTTCAAAGTAGCAATCACAATCTTCATCATGATAGGGTCCATAAAGCAATATAAAACTTTAATTGTTGATGTAGCGGTATCAATCTTCTTATCGCTGTTGTGATTTTAAAGACAGTTTTGAGACTTAGAGAATTTTTCTTCCATTTGACTTTCAACTAAATTTTTATCTTAATATTTGAAGATCAACACTTAAAAAAGACATTAGAGATTTTTAATCCATATTGTCAAGATCAAAAGAGAGATTTGACCAATCTAGTCCAATAATCTTCCCTTTTTTTATTTTGATAATTCAAGCTGAATATGTAAAGGATAAAAGCTTTAATATACATACTTTTATAAGTTTTAAGTGTTTAAAGGTCAATAGGTGTTAGATGATATTGTTCCTTAGTAATGAGCTTAATAAACACTTATGTATAAATTTTAAAGATTAAAGAACTACTCCCCCTTAATTTATACTCCCTCTTAACTTATACTCCCCCTTAGTTATGTTAATTAATCCAACTAATTAACCAATTACAATTAACATTCAAATTTTATATTATATTTTTTTCCTCTTTGTCAAGATAAAAAAAGAGAGAGGGAAATGGGTAATAATGAGTGTGATATTTATTAGCACTAGATTTTGGGTCTTAAGATGTAAGATTGATGATAAAAATCACTAAACCAATTCCTCAAAATGCAAAAGGAATTGCCAAAGAAAGAGATTATAAGCCCCAGGATCCCTTAGAAAAACTTGAAACCAAACCCAAGACCAAGAGAAAGACTAAACCTAGGGCAGCCTACCAGCCTTAATAGGTTATACAACCCATCAAATAGGGTTATACAACCCATAAACTAGGGTTGTACATAAGGCAGCCTACCAACCTTGATAGGCTATACAACCCATCAAATAGGGTTGTACAACCCATAAACTAGGGTTTTACAACCACAAATAAGGCTGTACAACCCATCCTAAAGTCCTAAACCTTAGAACCTTTTGGAAATGGTCCCCTCATAAACATTAGGGTTGCACAACCTAGACAAGGGGATGTACAACCCATTCTTGGTTGTGTTCTAAGATATTCATCTCTCTCTTTGTGATTGGACACATCCATGGTGTAAACAAAATAATTTTTGGGCTTATGCACTTACCCCGACACTCATAAATGCCCTCCCCTAAGGTTACTTTACCAAAGTTGCTTGTTAACTCACACTTAGCACAAAAAACCCTGAAACCCTAACTCACCCAACTCATTCCAAGGTAGAACTATGTCTTTCTCTTCACCTTTTAAGCATTCCTTAAGCGTTTTTGGAGTATATGGAACACTTTGTGAGCCTTTGAGGGTATTGAAACATACAACCATGACTACCATTATCCCTTTTCTTCTTCCTTTTCTTCTTCTTCCTTTTGTTTTGAAAAACATAGGATTTGGGGGTTGTCCAACCTTTATATGGGTTGTATAGCCCCAATAATGGGTTGTATAACCCTAGTTTCTTATGCACAATTTTGTGAAACTTTTTTTTTCTCTTCATTTAGATTTATGTTATCCAAGATGTTCTTTTATGTTTCTTTGTCACTCCAGTGGTGGAATAGGGCAAGGTTAGATAGTCAAGGTCCCCTATCTGCTTCAAAAATGGAGTTTTTATAGGTTTTGTAAGGTTTTCATGGTTTTTGCTTGCTTAATGTTCATGCTATTTAATATGGATCTAATGACAATTTTAATTCTATTATTAATCACTTTAGAGTAGTGACTAAGTGAGGAACTTGGGATTCCAATGACATTGTGAGTCATTTTTTTTTATGGTTTTGCTTATGTTAAAAAGCATGTGAATATTATTTTTAGTTATGTGATTCCCCTTTTAATTTGCATTCTAACCCACTTTTATGGTTAGTAATGCTATGGATGCTATGTTTTTGTAGAGCTACATAAGGTGAGCATTCATCAATCATAGGATCACTTTTATGGTGAGTTTTTGCCTTGGACCATTCCACATCCTCAAAATGCATTGCATTATATGTTCTTTTCTTTTCATGTTCATAATTTATGCATTTTTATTATGTTTACTTACGCTTCGAGTTCGTTTGATTTGTTTATACTTGTTTCATATATTAACTTGCTCTTATTTTGAGTATGGGTGTCTTGTTTGAAGAAGACCATGAGTTGGTCTCAATGGTCACCCTATATGGTCATGAATGATGGATGAATGCATATCTCCACTATATTACAATCCACGACCCTCCACCCCTATTTGATGCTGGAGTGTGGATGATATTATGCATGATTATGTGTGAATGATGAATGTATGAGATCTTATATTATAATCCATAACCCTCCACCCCTATTTGATGTTGGAGTGTGGATGATATTATGAATGTATGAGATCCCTTTGGCTTGATGCATGATCCCCACTGCCTTTTTGTTGTTTGAATGTGGATGAATGGATGACAATGCATGCTTTTCCCCTTTGCCATGATGCATGAACCCTTACCCCTTTGAGTTAATGAATTGATATGCCTAATTAGACCATGCTTATATGAGTGTTTGGGGAGGTTAATTTGACTAATCAATAACTTAATTAAGATATTAAAAGTGAACCAAAAATGCTGAAGGCTGAATCTCAATATTCAGGCAATTTGAGAGTACCTAACATCTTCCCCAAGTCGTATGCAATTTTTGAATGCTATCTCTAATGGGGTGAAGATGCAATGGTCCTTCTAGTTAACCTAGCTTAGGTTCATATTTTGCCTTTTCCAAATTCATATCCCAACGAAAGTCAAGTGGCGACTAAACATTTCACCTAGGTATGGTACCAATGTATTATCCCACTTTGATTCCCCATTGATTATAACTTTGGAAATGAGGCTTCTGTCTTGCGTGAGGCTTCAAGGGCCCCTATTGATCCAAATCGAGTGCCATTATTAGGGTTATTACAAATGTATGGCCCTGTCCTCTCGTTCCCCTAATGATCGATAAAAGCTAGGAGTCATAGGCAAGATTCCACTAGTTTGAGCAAAACTTGAGAAACTCAAAATATTGTTACATAGTTATGAGATAATCACAATCAGAAACACAATCACAATTTTGAAATGATTATAAAGGCATATAATAGAAAGAGATAAAAGAGAACATACAAACATTTCATTAATGAAAGATAATAAGTACAAATAATGGATAATGTTTCAAATGTAATCATAAGTTTGATAACATATTATAGGGCCAAAGTTTTTAAAATAGAAGATATAAATGAAATAATAAGGATATTAAAAAGTGAAGACAAAAAATAGAAAAAGAAACCAAAAGAAAATCTAAAAGGTGGGGGAAATGTCATCATCATCATTTCCATCTTCATATTTTTCTTAATCACCCTTATCATCATTATCTCCATTGCCTCCTTCACCTTTATTATCGCCCTATTCCTTTTTTGGTGCCTTTGTCTTCAAAATCTAGAAGACAGTAAGGTGTAAGCTCCATTTTCTCTTACAATTCCATAATATCATTGTGAAGGTGGCTAAGAAGTGTGAATCTCCTTTCCATCACTCTTATGATTTCATTAATATTTTTGTTAATATATGAAAGGGAGATAAAAGGAGGAAGAGCCCAAGTTTATACCTTTGATTCCTATAAAACCTCTTTTTGTTATTTTTCAATAGCAAGCCTTCTTCTTTTAGTGAACTTGAATTATTGCCTAACTTCAGCTTCACCTAGTAAATATTCATATATGTTAGCCTAATTGTTTTGGCATTTATCAAATTACTAAGGTTAAGAAAATATTTGTTAGTTAAGTAGACTTTAGTGGGGAAAGCTTCATTTTATAGGGTAACGACTCCCACAAACCTGCATATGGCAATTACATGGGAGGGAAGATGAAATTGGCTTATTTTGGAGAGTCTTATATAAATTTGTTGATCAGTGAAGAAGTACCACATTTGAATGGGCTTACCCTCAATAAGGTAATAGAGAAAGAACATATCCTTTTGAGAGACTTTCTCATTGCCATCACCCTTTGCATTGATGGAGAAGGTTATGATTTTATGAAGTAGCCAAAAGGGAAGAGACCTAATGTTTTTGGCTAAGGATTTCTTGAGGTCATGGCACATTTCAATTGAGATTTGGCATAAAAAAGTAACAAAATCTAAGTCAAGAGATTAGAGGTTGAAGGGAACATTATCCCTCATTTGGAAGTTTAAGGGGGAACAAATTTGAGGGTAGGTTAGTAATATAGGTTACCAAAGCATTTAAAGAGCAAACCATGCATATCTACCATTGATTCTATAGCTTTGCTAATTTTCATTATTGTAATAAATTCCCTTACCAACTCTTTAAAGCCTGACATATCTCTAAAGATGAACTCCTCCCTTCTAAGGTTAAAGAGGTATGTTTTAAACTCACTAGAAAGTCCTAATCTCACTAGAAATTCCTAAGGTCTTAGAAGAAAAGTAGAAGGAATATTGTTTGGAGCAATTTTTTCTTCTTGTTTGCTTCGTACCTTTCATTTTTATCTTTGGTTATTCCTTTCATTAGGTGAAAATAAGGTGGTTAGGGATGGAGAAGAGGTTTGGGCAATGCCTTTATCTTTGTCACTTCATGTTAGAGGCTTCCTTGGTGCTATGGAAAAAGGGTAAAAAAAAAAAAATAGAAAAAGATAGAAAGGAAGTAGATGAAGAGAAAGATATGGAAATTTTGAGAAAAGGTGAGTGGGAAGGAGTAAACAGTGAAAGAAAAGAGTTTAAAGGGGTTTAAATAAGTAGAAAAGAAATTTAAAATGGCTAAAAAATGGTAATTTTTGTATCAAATGCAAGATTATACTGTCTAGGATGCAACCAGTTAATAATTAGTAGTTTCATGTAATTTGCAATTGTTATGCCTATGTTGCAACCATGAAATATGAAAAATGAGGGTAACAGTCATATTCTATTTAAAAAGGTGTAAAGAAAATAATTTAATTTTCAAAATTTTTTAAAAAATCATGGGGTGAAAGAAAATCGTGATCTTGAAATTTAAAGGTTCTGGAAAACTATTGAATCCTGTAAATCTCGAATATAATGAAGGCACCACCGTGGTGAAATCTAGCTCACTATAGTTGTATGCAACGGAGTAGGAGTTATACATGATGAAGGAGGATGAAAGCATCACCAACATGACCAATAGACTCCTAGCAATTCTCACCAACATGAAGATGTTTGGTAGGATTATCACAAATCATGAGGTAAACTCCAAAATTCTAAAATCTTTGCTTCTTGAGGCATTTGGTGCTAGAGTGTGTAGTATCCAAACATCCAACTGGAAAATAGGGAAGGTGCCAACGAATGTCTTGATAGGCAAACTCCTAACTCATGAGTTGCCCTTAAAGAAATATGAGGAGATGAATAAAATGAAGGGCAAAGGAGAAAATCTAGAAGGCAAGAAAGGAAAATCTTAGCACTCAAATATACATCTAAAGAGAAGGAAGTGGAGGCTACTTCAAGTGCAAAAGAAAGTGACAGGGAGGAAGAGGAACTAGCAATGCTCTCTAGAAGGACCAAGAAGCTTATTCGAAGAAAAAAAAAGAAGGAACTTTTAGAAAGCTACTCCTAATCACAAAGAGAGATCAACCGAAGTCACTTATTATGAGTGTGGCAAGCAAGGCCACATTAAGTAGGATTGTCCAAAGTTAAAGAAGAAGAAAAAAAGGGACAAAGAGAAAAGGAAGAGCTTCAAAGCCACTTAGGACGATAGCTCAAATGAGGATGAGGAAGATGAGGAGATTACTACCATATGTTTCATGGCTCAAGAGGTTTCTCATAATGAGTTAAGCATTTCATCTCATTATCATTTTGATTATGATAATTTAAATAATGTAGTTGAAGAGTGTCCAGAAGCTCTCACAATGAGAAGTGACAAATATAAGTCACAAATGAAGACTTATAAGAGAAAATGCTCATAATTAGAGGATGATTACAAATCCTTTAATGATATTGAAAATGAATTGAGGACTTCAAATGAAGAACTCAAAAAGTAAATGGAAAATATTTCTAAATCATCTTCATCATTATCTTCATTAAGAAAATAGAATGACACTCTTAAAAAAGAAGTCATTGAGCGTAGAAACTCTATTTGAAAATTTCATAAGGGTAAGGAAGCTTTGGATACACTCATAATCTTATAAAGGCATCCCTTAATTATGCATGGTCTAGGATTCAATGAAGCCTCAACCTCCACATCTACTCTTACTGCATTCATTAGAGTAACAACACCTTAAACTTCAAGCATTGTGGTCATTGGGAAAAGAAGTGCTCCTAGCACTAAGCCACCTAAGCCTAATGGCAAAGGTAAGGCCCCCTAAGGCTCAAAGAGCAAATCATGCTTATATGTATAATAAGAAGCTTGCTCAAACACATAAACATAAAAAATTCTCTTCTACTACTCATTACTTATGCACTTGTATACACTCCCTCAACCAAAGTATGAGAAGACCTCCTACTCATACTATGAATGTGCATAGGTGAAAGACTCACAATTCTAAACTCCAATGTCATTATTATATGTGATAAGGACATATTAATCTTTATTACTACATTAGGAAGGCTCACCTCAAATTGGAGAATCATTTAATACCTAACCCCTTATGACCCAAGTGTGTTTGGGTACCAAATAAGAGAGGATTTATGTATGTTGTGTAGGGATATTTGATAGCCATAAATGAATCAAATGATTGGCATGTGGATAGTGCATGCTCAAAGCACATAACAGGCAATAGGAAGCTATTCATGGCCTTGAAAGAAAAAGAAGGTGGCAATGTCGCATTTGGTAACAATGCCAAGGGTAAGGTAATTGGCATTGGAACCATTGGTAAGAATGGTTGCTCTTTAAATAATAATGTTTTGTTAGTTGATGGCTTGCAA
Organism: Omphalea diandra; assembly: GCA_949677035.1. NCBI lineage: Eukaryota > Viridiplantae > Streptophyta > Magnoliopsida > Malpighiales > Euphorbiaceae > Omphalea > Omphalea diandra. Next base: position 35,631 of record CATIWR010289553.1, read on the forward strand.
CATAATTTGTTAAATGTAAGTCAATTGTGTGATAAAGGTAATAAAGTCACTTTTGACCCTATAGAATGCTGAGTTACCACATTAGTTGATAAAATGGTTGTTTTCAAGGGTGAAAGGAAAGAAAATACCTACCCAATTGACTTAGACAATTTGGCTGACCAATCTTTTAAGTGTCTTATGTCTCTTATTAATGAAGCTTGGCTATGGCATAGAAGACTTGGACATGCTAACATGGAGCTCTTACAAAGCTTATCTAAAGAAAAGCAAGTGAAAGGTCTTCCCAAGTTAAATTTCTCAAAAGATAAACTTGTGGTCCTTACCAAATGGGGAAGCAATATCAATCTTCCTTCAAAGCTAAAAATGTTATAAGTACATCTAAACCTCTTCAACTAATTTATATGGACTTGATAGGACATACTATGAGTGTTTGTTTAGGTGGAAAACATTATACACTAGTCCTAGTTGATGATTATTCTAGATTTACTTGGGTATCCTTTCTAGTTCATAAGTATGATACATTTGATACCTTTAAAAGTTTTACAAAAAGAATTCAAAATGAAAAGGGTCACTTCTTTTCTTTTTTAAGAAATGACCATGGAAAGGAATTTCAAAATGAAGCTTTTAAATCTTATTGTTTAGAGAATGAGATTTTTTACAATTTTTATACCCTTGGAACACCACAACAAAATGGTGTTGTAGAAAGGAAAAATAGAATACTAGTAGAAATGGCTAGAACTATGCTTAATAAGTATTCTTTATTAACTACTTTTAGGCCGAAGCCACTAATACTTCATGTTACATTGCAAATAAAGTTTTTAAATGACCGATTCTTAATAAAACATCTTATGAGCTATGGAATGATATAAAACCCAAGATATCATACTTAAAAGTATTTGGATGCAAGTGCTATATATTGAATTCCAAGGATAGTATTGAGAAATTTGACTCAAAAAGTAATAAAGGGATATTTTTAGGCTATTCCACCTCTAACAAGGCCTATAGAGTCTTTAACAAAAGTTCTATGGTTGTTGAAGAATCTATGAATTTTGTTTTTGATGAATCTAGTAAGCTTGATCTTGGGAAATGCTCTTTTATTGATGATCTTATAGGTAAATTTGTACAATTGGAATTGGAGCACACTACAAGAGAGGAAGACGAAGACAAAGATAAATGTGAATCATCAAGAGTAGATGAGGAATCATAACATCAATAAGAAGCATTGCCAAGTCAAGATCTACCCAAGGATTAAAGATTCTTTAAACATCACCCCAAAGACTTAATTATTGGTGATACTTCAAAGGGTGTAAGTACTAGATATCAACTTAATGTTTTAGATAATAACCTTGGCTTTGTTTCTCAATTTGAGCTAAAATCAATTGATGAGGCTCTTGATGATGAAAGCTGGGTGATTGCAATGCAAGAGGAACTCAACCAATTCAATATAAACAATGTATAGGAACTTGTTCCTAGGCCTAAGGAACAACTAAGTGTAAGTTGCAAATGGGTGTATAAAAATAAGTTATATGAGCAAGGATTCATCACAAGGAATAAAGATAGGTTGGTTGTAAAAGGTTACAACCAAAAGGAAGGCATAGACTATGATGAAACCTATGCCTTTGTTGCAAGGTTAGAGGCCATTAGGATTCTTTAAGCCTATGCATGTGATATGAATTTTGAACTTTTTTAAATAGATGTCAAAAGTACTTTTCTAAATGGGGTTATTAAAGAGGAAGTTTATGTTGAACAACCTCCTCATTTTGAATCACATAGTTTTCCTAATTAAGTTTGTAAATTGAATAGAGCCTTAAATGGGTTGAAACAAGCTACAAGAGTTTGGTATGAAAAGCCTAATTCATTTCTTTTGAAAAATGATTTTGAAAAGGAAAAGGTAGACACTACCTTGTTTGTAAAAAGGCACAAACATGATACACTTATAGTACAAATTTATGTTGATGATATCATTTTTGTGCTACTAATGAATCTTTTTGTGAGGATTTTGCTAAGTGTATGACAAGGAATTTGAAATGAGCATGATGGGAGCCCTCAAATTTTTTCTTGGTATACAAATCAAGCAAATCAAAGAAGGGATCTTCATTAACCAATCCAAATACATAAAGGATATATTCAAGAAGTTTAGCATGGATGGATGCAAAGTAACAAAAACACCCATGAGTGGTACCATCAAACTAGATAAAGATGAATCGGGCAAGACAGTTGATGAAAAGAGATATCGAGGTATGATCAATTCTCTACTTTATCTTATGCTTCAAAACCTGACATTATGTTTAGTGTATCCATATGTACTAGATTTTAATCCTCTCTAAAAGAATCACATTTAAGTGCTATCAAAAGAATTTTCAAATATTTGCATGGCACATTGCACTTAGGACTATGGTATCCTAGGGATTCATCTTTTAGTCTCATAGGCTATTCAAATATAGATTACACTAGTTGTCTTTTAGATAGAAAGAGTACTTTTAGACCTTGCCAATTTATAGAAGAATGCTTAGTGTCTTAGTTTAGTAAGAAGCAAGTTTTAGTTTCCTTATTTATCGCCGAAGCTAAGTATGTAGCTGCAGGTTATTATTGCACCCAAGTGCTTTGGATGAAATAATAATTAAAGGATTACAACAAAGTTGTTGATCACATTCCTATCAAATATGACAATACTAGTGCAATTAATTTATCTAAGAATCTTATCCAACACTCTAGGAGCAAACACATAAATATTAGACATCACTTTTTTAGAGATCATGTCCAAAAGGGTGATGTTGTGTTAAAATTTATAGACACAAATCAAAAACATATAGATATTTTCACTAAACCTATCAATGAAGAAAGGTTGAACTTTATTAAGAGAGAATTAGGAATGCTTAATGGAAGCTCCCTAAAGTGAAAAGTTTGATCTTTTGTTTGATTAATATGTGTATTAGTTGTATGTGATATTAATCATTGGATGTCTTAATTTTAATTGCAATTGTGTTTTTCTATGTCAAATTGCATAAGTTAAGCATCAATATATAAATATGGATCATCACTTTAATTGTCAAATTTAGCCTTTTTCATGATTATCCTTATTGCCTTGTAATTAGCAGTCGTTATCCTTGAGTCATGGTTGCAAATTAAAGGTTGATCTCATCCAGCTGACAAATGTCAATTAGTTGTCATAAATTTTTCCCTCCACAGCAAATTTAGTTAAATTTTCAAATTTTTTATTGTTGGACGCACATTCCTGAGGATTTTTGTACGTTACTCACAGTTTTTCAGAATTACCGATCGCGACTGTGGATTTCGTGGTTGCGAATTCTAGTAACTGCCACACATTTATGTGATTTGACTGCCAATCGCTTCCAATTATTCATTACTCCAATTCTAGCCATTTTCACACCTTTCAAATGGCTATATAAACCCCCTAAACAATGATTTTTATCACTTCATTCTACTTAAAATCAATTATCTAATTCCATGTTCTCTAAATTCTCTAAATCTCTCTACTTTCTCAATGGCTCCTAAGAAGATTTTTAAAACAGAGAAGGGTAAGCCTACCCAACCTTCTGCACCTCCAACCCTTGATATTATGAAAGGAATCACAAAAGAGGAGACAGAATGATTCAAAGCCAATTTTTCCAAAATCATCCTCCTAAACAAAGCACCATCTGCCTTTTTACTATAGACCATTGGGGTCAATAATGAGATACAAGCATTCCTCTCCAACTTGGGATTGAACGAGTTCATCTTTCAGGATGAACCTAGTTATGAGAAACTCGTGAAGGAATTCATGTGCACAGTAACACTAAGTTGCAAAGCAAAATCACGAGTTGGGTAATATGGGTTAGTATTTTGTGCTTTTGGGGGTCTTATTTTATTACTTTTGAGCAATTGCCAAACCTCTTTAACCTTTAAGTCAGAGAAAATATCCCTTTAATTATCTTCACACTTGATGTAATCTATTCCGACTTTTGGTCAGAAATTTCAATTAAGACCAAACACAACTCAAAAACTTTCGTAGCCAAATACATCAAAACCCTCCCATTTTAGATACTTCATTGTATCATCACTTTTTTTGTAAATGTTATAGGTGATGGTAATGAGAAAGTGTCTCAAAAGGATCTAGCCTTCTTGTTTGCCATGTTCAACACAAACCTATCCAAACCGGTCGCAATCTTATCGACTAATTAATCCACATGAGCACTAAACCAAAGAGCTAATTCCTCTTCCTATTACATGTGACAGTAATCTATCGCTTTATTGGAGCTCTTAATAAGGAAAATGAAAAATTGCTCACTAAGAAACTCCTCCATTCTCAAAACTTCCTTGACCTCGCCTACTTGATAAATGCCAAAGCCATACACCCGGACACATATGCATATACCTTGGGTGCTTTTAGGGCCAAGAAGATAGAGACATCCCAAGCCTCCAAAAAGGAAGAGGCTCACCATTGAAGAAGGAAGCCTACCAGTCTCTCTTCCTTAACCAAAACCTAAAACCAAACTTTCTCTTACCACCATCAACTGCAAGTTAGATAAGATGATGAGAATGACGAAAGGACATTTCTTCTCATCTCCCACCTTCATAGTGATATGGTGGATTTGCAAGAGAAATGAGGTGTTCCTCCTTGCTAACTTCCTAATTTTGATGAGTATGAGGATAGCCCAGAAGAGGAAGGCAATGACGAAGTTGAGGAAGGGGATGAAACTGAAGGTAGAGGCAGTGATGATGAGGAAGATGATTCTGGAGATGTTGATGACTCTTCAATCTTTTAGAATATGATTTCTTTGTATTTTTCTTATTGTTTTTATTAATGTAAAGTTGATCCCACAGCTTGCTTATAAGTAAATAAAGATGTTTGTTATGAAATTCTTTGGCTTATGTGATAGATTGAATTGCAATTCTTATGTTTTTGGTCCTTATGAACACTGATCTATTTGTTATACATTTGTTATTTTCCCTTATAAACCCTCTTTTTGATCTTGCCGAAGGGGGAGAGAAAATAATTTGTAAGAAAATAACATAAGTTAAGGGCGAGCATTATAGTTATACTTATTGTAGTCATAGTTATAATTTCACTTTGATCTTTGTCTAGAAATTTTTAAATATTCATTGAATCATTCATCATTCCAACTTCATAACTTTAAAACTCATACAGTTATTTTTCCCTTAGGATCAATCTAAGTTGTCAAAATAAAAAAAGGGGAGATTGTTGCATTAGGTTGGGTTAACCTAAGTCCTGAACCTCTTTCGATGTTGACAATAGAGATAGATCAATTCAAATACTTTCACTAAGTGTTGTTTTGCATATTATAAGTTAGATTTCTCATTTGAAGTAGGATGGAATTCAAAATCTCCAACAATGTAAAGATCATCCAAATTCACAGTGTATGTATGGTAAATTGCGATCGCAAATCAATCACAATAAAGAATGAAGCTAAGCTAGAGAAATTCGAGACTATTTCGGTACCACAAACCATCCAAGATTGCAAAGCCTTAGTCATAGAGGAATTCGTGGTGAGTGTAGCGCGTGACCGCAACTTTCATAGTGACAATAGAGGGATGCCATATGTCCTAGGTGTCCATTGTCCATTGAAAGATAAAAAAATTACGAGGGCTTGTGACGTAAGAAGTTGAAGATTCCTCACAAAATGGAGGAATTCACGGTCTCAGTCGTGCCCAAGACTTAGGTATCTCGTGACCGCGACTTTTGATAGTGGTTAGAACAAAACAACTATGTTTTCTTAGACAACCAATGGAAAACTGACACGTGGACTAGCCATTAGACATATACAGGGTTTTCTACTAAAATCTTTGGCTCCACAATGGAAATTGGATATTCGTGATTGTGAAATGGTAGTAGCTATCATGACTTCCACCTGACAAACATTTAATGCTAAATATGCCTTGCACATATTAGAGATTTGTTAATAGTTTTGGTCCAAATGTCTCTTGGGTGGATATGAGCTAGAAATACTCCACCAAATAGATGCAAATGTAAGAGAATTCATTAATTTGTAACCAATCTCTTTCCAATTTGCTACTCATTCTTTCAATTATTATTTATGTGCTTGTGATTATTTATGTGAGCAATAAACACCATTGTAAGAGGTTTTAGTATGAGCCTTCAAAACACTTGTGAGAGGTTTTAGTGTGAGCCTTGAAAACACTTGTAACAGGTTTTTGTGTGAACCTAAAAAATATAAGGTGTAAGGTTATTGTGTGAGACATAAACACAAGTTGTAAAAGTTTGGCGTGTGCTTAGAAACACCTATTGAGTTAAGTGATATGCCCAATTATAGAGAATTGGGAAATGGACGTAGGGTTAATTAACACCCATTCCACTATAAACACTTGTGCCAATTTCTTTCTTCTCCTACTCATATTTTTAAACACATTAACCCTCTTTTTAATTTTTAAATAGAGCACTAATTCAACCCCCCTTATTGGTGCCCTAGGCCAACATCAACCAATGTTTTATTTTTTCTCTTTATAACACCATTTTGTTGGGGTGTTCTAAGAGCTAAAAAGTTGTGTGAAATCCCATTCTTTAAACAATGAATTTTGAAAGGCTCATTTTGAAAATCTTTTCCGTGGTCACTTGTAATGCTAAAAATGAAGTAGCCTTTCTCATTTTGAACTCTTTTTACAAAACTTGTAAAAGCAGAAAAAAAATCACTGTTATGAGTGAGGAAACCAACCCAAGTAAATCTTGAATAATCATCAACTATGATAAATGCATAGTGTTTACCACTTAGCCTAGCATTTCTTCTGGTCCCAACCATGTAACGACCATTTTCATCTACAAATCATGGCATCCATGTCCAAAAATACATATGTATAAAGGTTTATTCATCATACATACACATTCCAACATGTATTTAATATGCATATATATTACCTAATGTTCAAGGCTAGTGACCATAAACTAGTTCCTATATAGATATATGTACATGACACAAGGAGAGAGAGAGTTGAAATTCAACCGATGACTTATGGTCCATGTGTCTCTATGCACCAAAGTATCTAAACCCTATGATTCAACATCTAAAAAATATAATTACAATTTGGTAAGTCACGACTCAATGAAAAAAATAATAATCAGATTCTTATGGCACTGCCAACATAAAAATATCATCAAGATACATTACAAGTATAACAATTGACTATGCAAGTGCAAGTTCAACATATTGATTTTTGTCATGACCTTGCAAGCAAACACTACTCTCAGGAATTCATACAATTCAAGTGACATTTGATTTTTATTGGCCATTATATAACAAGTGAATCATTTGATCAATAAAATGTGCTAATAGGACATACTGATCCCTTTTCCACGTGATTTGCAAGTGTTTGACAAGCCGATCACAACATCCTTTTAGTTTCATATGCAAATGTTGATTCAAAATGGTAGACAAAGTAATCATTAAGAAAATATAATTCTCACTTAATTTTTATTCACATGTAAAGTGTAACAATTCAATCTCATATGCATGTAATAGAACATAATCATATTATAAATTTTTTGTACAAACTCATTAGAATCTAATTGTGGTTTTTACTCACTTTTTAATGTGGCCAACCTTTATGGTAGGTTTGGTTCTCTTTCTAAGGGTTCCTCAAAGTGTTAAGACCCTAACATTTGATACATAAATGGTTATAAAGTATGTCAAAATGATTATAAGTGCTTGGTCTGTAACTATGGTCTGATCCATGCAAGTGGACCTAGTGTTTATGCATATTTTCCTTATATGGCAGCCAGGCCTTCCTACACTCCTATAGTAATAACTCTTGATATATTTATCTAAATGAATTTATTCTTTTTTTGAAATAAATTAGACACAAAATGATACAACATATTCAAATTTTAGATAAATATAAGACATATATAAAATGTGGTGAAATTTTGAATTTTGCTCTATTTCAATGTCATCTCAGTTTGAGTATCTATTACATTATTGGGTATATCTCAAATTGTACAAATCCAATTGCAAAACTGATATACCAGAAGTTACAAAACATATAAAAGAACATTTTTAGTGTCTTTTCATTGCATAATTCAGTCTATAAAGTTACCAAAACAAATGACCAATCTCAGAATGAGTAGGTTTTCAATATGTTGACAATCAGTCAAGATAAACGTGAAATATCTCGTCAATTGTACCAAATTTGGAAGTAATATTTCACAGGCATATATATTAGACATAAATATACAATTTTCAAGTTTGACACATCATCAAATTCTAAATCTATGGCCATCAAATTATCGGGAAATAGAATTATAAGACTGATGAGGTTTCATCAATTTCAGGGTCAGTCACAATCAATGAGCCATATTTCTTTCCACACAAAAATCAAGCAAAAATTAATTTTAGATATTTAGAGGGGATATAATCCCACAAATTTCATGTTTTCCACTTTGTCTAAATCTTAACAAAAGTCATCAAAATATAAGAAAATAGAAAGACCAAGGTAATTTTGGTTTGTTGTGAACTGCCCTAATGAAGGAGCCATATCTACTCACACACACCAAATTAAGCAAAAATGTTTTGCATGAATTTATATGGGGTAATAAGGATACAAATTTAATATTTTTCACTTTCCCTAACTCATCTTCTAAGGGTATGAAATCATGGGTACAAATTTCATCTCTACCAACAAAACCAACACAATCAACTCTTGTTTTCCTTGAATTTCAAATTCCATACATGAGCTCGACCTCCAATACTCCGTAATTCTTACTAACCATGCATGATTAACATTTCATGAGGGATTAATTTCAGTAGGAATAAGATAAATTAACTTACCTATTTTTCTAGAACCATAAAAGCTTAGGAATCCTTCCTAGGCAGCTCACTCTTCTCCCTCTCCTTCTTCTTCTTCTTCTTCTTTTTATTCTTCTTCTTCCTTTCTTTCTTTCTTCCATAACACTCTCTTTCTTTTACTGCCCTCACATTTAACCTCTCTATTTTGATCCTAAATGCTGAAAAATTCCACTTACAAACCGATTGTAACAAGACCATGGTGTTTCATTTTCATTGGTTGAAAGTTCACTTTTCCCCTTTAGTCCCTTTTTTTCACCCCTTGATCACTTCTAGTCATCTCTTAACCCTTATATGCTCCTTATACTTTTAAATAAGCTCTAAAACATTATTATTTATGATACTATAATATGCACACAACATAAAATAATTTGCCATGCAACTATACAAGCATTACATATATGTTCAAGTGTCATCGTCGTGCTTATCTAATACACGTATCTAAATGATCATTTATCTAATGCTTATGTTCATGTGGAATTGCAAATCATTTATGCAATGAATAGATTTATGTGAGAGTGCCAATGAATGTGGATGGGGATGTTATGTTTCTTCCCCTCTTATGAAGAATTTCATCTTCGAAATTTAATACCTATAAACAAATGTGGATATTATCATTTAATGTTCTCTTTAATTTTCCATGTAGCCTATTCTTATTAGTTGTTTCTCCATAACAACTTGACTAAAGTGTTTTCTTAATTTCGTAACTTTTTTGTCTTATAACCAATGATTTTCACTGGTTTTTCAATATAACTTACATCATATGTAACTGTTATTGTGGGATCCTTAAGTATATGTGTAGGATCAAACTGATACTTTTCAAGCATACTCACATGGTACATCATGAATCTGAGCCACCTCTGGTTGTAGTGCTACCCTGTAAGCTAATGGACAAACTCTTGATAAGATCTCATATGGTCTTATGCATCGAGGACTCAGTTTCCCCTTCCTAGAAAATCAAATTATTCCTTTCCATGATGAAACTCGAATGAACACTTTGTATCCCACTTCATATTCCATTTCTCTTTTATGTTAGTTTGCATAACTCTTTTGCCTATCTTGTGCTGCTTTAAGTTTGCTCTTGATTACCTTCACCTTGTATGTAGTGTTTTGCACTAGTTATGGACATTCTAAAACACACCTCTTATTAATCCCAATTTATAGGACTTCAACATTTTCTTCCATATGGTGCTTTATATGGTGCCATTTGTACACTGCTATGATAATTATTATTATAAGCAAATTCAATCAAGGTAATATATTCATCCTATGCACCTTTGAACTCTATCATACAAGTTCAAAACATGTCTTTAAGAGTTTGAATTGTCCTTTCTAATTGCTCATTTGTCAAAGGATGAAAAGCAGTATTGAAAGTTAACTTGGTACCCAAAGCCTATTGTAAACTAACCCAAAATTGAGATGTAAATCATAGATCTCTATCTAATGCAATGGACATTGGAATTCCATGTAATTTGATAATTTCATCCATATATTTCTTGGCTAAGTGCTTAAGTGAACTACCCCATTGAATAGGCAAAAAGTGGGCTGACTTAATTAGTCTATTAATGATCACCCATATAGCATCATTCTTCTTTAAAGTTCTCGATAACCCATATATAACGTCCACGATTATTCATTACCATTTTCATATTGGAATCATCAATGGTTTCAATTTTCCAACTGGTGCTTAATGTTTCGTTTTAATCTGTTGACAAGTCAAACATGTTGAAACATAGGCTACTACATCTTTCTTCATTTTAGGCCATAAAAAATGAGATCGCAGGGTATTATACATTTTTGTCATTTCTGGATGCATGACATATAAAGCATTATGTGCTTCTTCTAGTATTTCTCTCTGCAAGTTATTAACATTAGGCATACAAATACAAGAACCCAACATTAAGGCATCATTTCGAATATCAAAATCTCTATGTCTCCCCTATTTTACCATTTCAATCATTCTATATAACTTGAATCATTGCCCTATGCTTCTTTAATTGGATCATGTAATATTGGTCTCTTTTGAAAAGTAGTAATCAATACCCCATTCTTTTGCATGTTTAGTTCCATATTCATAGTTCGTAATTGAATTAAATAAAGCAATGGAAATACATATAAATGAGCTATAACGCTTCTTGATTTCCTGTTTAAAGCATCAACAATCACATTTGCCTTCTCTAGGCGATACTCAATAATAAAATCATAATCTTTTAGCAGTTTTAACTAAAGCCTCTATCTCATGTTTAATTATTTTTGGCTCATGAAATACTTTAAGATCTTGTGATCTGTAAATATCTGAAAAGTTTCTCCATATAAGTAATGTCTCCATATTTGCAAAGCAAACACAATGGCGACAAATTCTAGGTCATGTAATGGGTAAGATAATTCATAAGGTTTCAGTTGTCTAAATGCATATGCAATTATCTTACCATGTTGTATTAAAACACATCCCAAACCTTGATGAGAGGTATCACTATAAACTACAAAGTAAGAATGGCTAACACTAAAGTAGATGTCAATCTATCTTTTAATTCATCAAAACTCTCTTGACATGCTTTTGACCACTGAAATACTGCATTTTTTTAAAGTAACTTAGTTAAAGGAGTAGCTATAAGTTAAAATCCCTCAACAAATCAATAATAATACCCAGCTAGTCCTAACAACTTTAGACTTTTACAACATTCTTTAGGGTTTCCCATTTTACTATTGCTTCAATTTTGTTTGGATCCACCTCTATGCCCTTCTTAGAAACTCAATGCCTTAAAAATGCCATATGGTCAATCCAAAATTTGCACTTGCTTAATTTAACAAATAGTTATTTTTCTCTCAAATTTTGCTACACAATCCTTAAATGTTGTTCATGCTTCTCTTTGCTCATTGAATTCGCTAGTATGACATCAATGATCACAATTACAAATTTGTCTAAGTAATGCCATAAATGCAGCTAGTGCATTAGTCAAACCAAATAGCATCACCAAAAATTCATAATGCATATGCCTGGTTCAAAAAGCTATATTCGGTACATCTGGGTTTTAAATTTTTAACTGATAATATCCTGATTTCAGGCCAATTTTTAAAAACACCTGAGCTCCTTGTAACTAGTCAAATAGATCATCTATCCTTAGTAAAGGATACTTGTTCTTCACATTAACCTTATTTAACTACTTGTAATCAATACACAACCTTATTGTCCCATCTTTCTTTTTAACAAATAATAGTAGAGCACCCCAAGGTGATGCACTCGGTCTGATGAATCCCTTTTCAACTAGTTTCTATAACTGGGTCTTTAATTCTCTCAACTCAACTAGAGCCATCCTATAAGGTTAAATGGATATCGATGCAGTTCCTAATATTAACTCAATTGTGAATTCTATCTCCCTATCAGGTGGCAAACCAGGTAAGTCAGTTGGGAAAACATTTAGAAACTCATTTACCATGAAAATATTCTCAAGTAATTCATTTGTGAACCTTGTGTCTACCACATGTGTCGAATAACCCTCACAACCACTTTTAATCATACAAAAAGCCTTGATAGCATAACTAGACACACAGGTACAATTTGCCTTTCCCTTTGAAACACAATCCTTGTATGATTTGAAGATTCTAGAATAACTTCCTTAGTAAAATAATTCATTATGGCATGGTATTTGGACAACCATTCCATACCCAATATCACATCAAATTTACAGAGTGGCAATAGTGCTAGATCAACAGTTAACTCAATGTCATCAATGTAAATCACATAATCATGACATACCATATCCACAATGATCACATATCTTAAAGGAGTACTAACACATAGATTAAAACATAAAGGCTGATGCTTACTACACAATTGTGATGCCATGTTTAATGAAATTAATGAATGAGTAGAGCCAGGATCAATTAATACATCAACTTTTAAATCATGGAGAAAAAGTTTACTAGTGATTACTTATGGAGCAGCAACAGCTTCTTGCCTAGTCATGGCAAATACTCTAGCCTGTGTCAGGGGCCTATAACTTTGACCTTTTGATAGGCACACACCATGGCCAATTATGGTTGTTCTACATCTACCTCAGTCCCTGCTAAATGATACTCTAAATCCATTTGCCTTTGAAACTTAAACTGTGGACTTTGATGTAGCACTGCCTCTACCTCTGCCCCCTCTAACATTTTGGATCTTTGAGGACAATCTTTAAGCATATGATTAAGAGACCCATAAAAGTAGCACCCACCTGTCAATTTTCTACATATACCCATATGTTTCTTGCCACAACATACACATGAGGGTTATTGTTGCATAACTTGGCCTTAACCTCTGCCTGCATTCGATAAAACTTGTAATCCTCTGGCTCTATAGCTAGAGTAACCACCCCTAGCACTAGGCTATTATGGCAAATAATCTCTATGTTTACCTTTCTTTTTGTTAAAAAATCTCCCACAAACTCAATAGGCTTTCATTTTACTTATTGTTGTATCCGTTCTTTTTCTAAACTTTCCACACTGATCGTAACAACTTTTAGCTTGGTATAACTTTCAAGATCTATAGTCATTATCTTACTTATAATCTTATATCTCATTCCTTTCTTTTATCATCTTTGTACACTTTGGCATATAATTTTTGTTAAACTCACGAAGAAAATCATCCCACGTAAGCAGTGGAGGCTGGAAATCACTCATTTGAATGGTTTCTTACTAATCATATGCATCCCCTAGTAATAGTGACACTATATGATCAAACTTTTATTCTAGTGTACATTTCATCAAATTCAAAACTCTTTGTATTTTTTTTAGCCATGTCTCTACCACTGATAGATTCGTGGTACCATTGAAGTCCACTGCACCCTATTTTTTTTAATTTGTCATACCTTCTTTCTCTTTGAATTTTTAGACCCTACACTGTTAGTTCACCAATTATATGTTGCAGTTATCGATGAATTATGTTTGTTAATGAGAATGTGTAGGAGATTTAACTATATCAGCAGGTTGATCTCTTAATGGTTAGCATGATACTTTTATGGAATGCAAATCGGCTGACTCCTCTCTCCTTGGTGAGCCATGGGTATTACATGACTATATTTTACTAATGCTTTATAGACATATAAGACTATGTCATATGATAATGAGTAATAGTGCAAAAGTCATGTCATGTTCATATGTATGTCCCTATGGAACCTATCCCAACTCTGATACCAAAAACTATAACGACCATTTTCATTTACTGATCATGGCATTTATGTTCAAAAATACATATGCATAAAGGTTTATTCATCATACATACACATTTCAACATGTATTTAATATAGATATATGTTAACTAATGTTCAAAGCTAGTGACCATAAATTGGTTCATATTTAGATATATGTACATGACATATGGAGGGAGAGTTGGAATTCAACCGACGACCTGCAGTCTGCATGTCTCTCTATGCAAAAGTCAATGCACCAGAGTATCCAAACCCTATGCTTCAATATCGGAAAAATATAATTACAATTTGGTAAGTCGCGACTCAATGAATAAAAATAATAATCGGATTCTTATTGCATTACCAATATAGGAATATCATAAGGATACATTACAAGCATAACAATTGACTATGCAAATGTAAGTGCAATAACTTAATTTTTATCGTGACCTTATAAGGCAAACACTGTTCCCTGGAATTAATGTGATTTAATTGACATTTGATTTTTGTTGGCCAACATATAACAAGTGAATCATTTGATCAATAACATGTGCCAATAGGACATATTGGTCCTTTTCCACGTGATTTGTAAGTGTTTGACAAACCAATCATAACATCATTTTCGTTCCATATGCAAGGGTTCATTCACATTGTATACAAAGTAATCATTAAGTGCATATAATTCTCACTTGACTTGTATTCACATGTAAAGTGTAACAATTCAATCTCATATACATGTAATAGAACATAATCATATTATAATATTATCACATAAACACACTAGAATCTAAGTGTGGTTTTTACTCATCTTTTAATGTGACTAACCTTTACGGCAGGTTTGGTTATCTGTCTAGGACTTCCTCAAAGTGTTGAGATCCTAACATTTGATACATACATGGTTATAAGTACATCAAAAATGATTATGAGTGCTTGATATGTAACTATGGCATGATCCATGGAACTAGACCCAGTGTTTATGTATATTTTTCTTATATGGCAGCCCAACCTTGCTACACTTTCATAGTAATAACTTTAGATATACTAATCGAAATGACTTTTTTCTTTTTTAAAATAAATTGGACACATAAATATTAAAATTTTACATCAATACTAGACATATAGAAAATGTGGTAAATTTTTTAATTTTACCCTATTTCAATGTCGTCTCAGTCTGAGTAGGTATTACATTATTGGGTATATCTCAAATTGTACAAATCCAATTTCAAAAATGATCTTTCAGAAGTTACAAAGCATATAAAGGAACATTGTTAATGCTTTTTCTCATTATATAATTCAGTTTATAAAGTCACCAAAACTAATGACCAATCTTAGGGTGAACAGTTTTCAATATGTTGACAATCAATCATGATAAAAGGTGCAATATCTCATAAAACTTGTTAAATTTGGCAATAATATTTCACATGCATCTAGGTCAAACATAAATATACATCTTTCAAGTTTAGCACATCATCCAATTCTGAATCTATGACCATCAAATTCTTGGAAAAGAGAATTATAAGATTGATGAGGTTTCATCAGTTTCAGAGTCAATCATAATCGATGAGCCATATTTCTTTCAACACAACAAATCAAGAAAAACTACTTCATAGATATTTAGAGGGGATATAACCTAACAAATTTCATGTATTCACTTTGTCCAAATCTAAACATAAAGTCATCAAAATGTAAGAAAATAGAAAACTAAGGTGATTTCAGTTGATTGTGAACCAGCACTAATGAAGGAGCCATATCTCCTCACACACACAAAATTAAGCAAAAATGATTTGCATGCATTTATACGGGGGCATAAAGCTACAACTTTCATATTTTGTACTTTCCCTAACTCCTCTTTTAGGGTTATGAAATCATAGGTATAAAATTCTGCTCTAACAATAAAACCAACACAATCAACTCTTGTTTCCCCTGAATTTAAACTTCCATACATGATCTCTATCTCAAATACTCTATAATTCTTACTAACCATGCATGATTAACATGTAATAAGGGATTAATTTCATGTGGGAAGAAGATAAATTAACTTACTTACTATCCCAAAACCATAATAGCTTAGGAATCCTTCATAGGTAGCTCACTCTTCTCCCTCTCCTTTTTCTTCTTCTTCTTCTTCTTCTTCTTCTTCGTCTTTCTTCCTTAGCTCTCTCTTTTTTTTGCTCCCCCTCACATTTAACCTCTTTATTATGATCCTAAAGGCTAAAAAATTACACTTGTAAACCTATTGGAACAAGATAAAATCATGGCATCTTATTTCCATTAGTTGGAAGTTCACTTTTCCCCTTTGGTCCTTCTTCTTCACTCCTTCATCATCTCAATCCATCTTCTAATCTCTATATGCTTATTATACTTTTAAATAGGCTTTAAAACACCAATATTTATGATATTATAACATGCACACAACATAAGCTAATTTTCCATGCAACTATATAAACATTACATATATATTCAAGTGTCCCGAATGCAATGGCGCAAGTGTCATCATCGTGCTTATCCAATTCACATATCTAAATGATCATTTATCTAATGCTTATGTTCATCTAAGATTCCAAATCATTTATTCAATGAATAGGATCGTGTGAGAATGCCAATGAATATGGATAGAGGTGTTACAAACCAAGTCCATATGAATAATTTGAAGAGGACTATAGGTATTTGCAACATTTTTTGCCTTATAGGATGCTTGGTATTGCTTTTCTATTTGCCAAGGTCTACATGTCTTATCCTTAGTGGATTTTACCTTAGGTAGAACTTATATAAGTCCTATTTTAGATAACTTTGGAGAAGCTTTATGCTTACATGTCCAAGTCATATATGCCAAAGCTATGATTCAATGCTAATGGGTACAAAACACTTAAAGGATTAGTTAGCCAAATTGTCTAAGCAAATTATGTAGGTATTATCTTACCTTTCACCCTTAAAGACTACATTCTCATCTAACAAAGTAGTGACAATGCATTATCTAAAGTTAAAGGTAACTTTGTTACCCTTATCACCTAATCAACTTACACTCAATAAATTATGTTTTAAACCATCAACTAAAATGACATTGTCAATTAAAAGAAAACCGTTATTACCAATAATTCCAATGCCAATTACCTTACCCTTGACATTGATCTAAAAAGTGAAATTATTACTTTTTTTTCCTTTGATAGATGTGAATAGCTTCATATTTTTGATCATTTGTTTTGAATGGCCACTATCTACATAACAATTATTGTCCACCTCATTGGTGGATTCCAAGCATACCTATAAAATACAATAAATTCATATTTGTTTAGGTACCTAATCGTACTTGGGTCCTAGGGGGTTAAGCTTCGAATGATCCTTAAGTTTGAGCCATGTTTTCCTAACATAACACTACACATTACTGTGCCCATATTTCATACAATAATGGCATTAGAGTTTAAACTTATAAGTCTTTATGCTTTGCACTACCTTAGTATGAGTGAGGGGTCTTTTCATACAATGGCCATGTGAACACATGCAAGAACATGTACAGTGAGGAATAAAAGGTATATGTTTATATGCATGCATCTCAGTGTACATAAATGTATGATTTGCTCTTTAATGTTTAGTCTTAGAGCTATGAGGTGCTTTACCCTTACCATTTGGCATGGACGACATAGTGCTTAGAGCTCTTTTCTTCCTAGCCACCTCTATATCAAATGTTTGAGGTATGAAAGCTCTTATGAAAGTAGGAGGAGAATATGTAGATGTTGAAGATCCATTGAAGCCAAGTCCATGTCTCACAAGGGGTGTTCTTTAACATGCAATGTCTACATCTAAAACTTCCTTCCCTTTGTGAAATTTTTAGATGGAATTTCATAGCTCAATAACTCATTTTTTAAGAAATCATTTTCTTTTCTTAAGGAATCAAGAGATGAGGAGTTTGAAAAAGTTGTTCGAAAGATTTTTTAGTTTTTCATTAAAGGTTATCAAGTTAGAAATAAAATCATTTAGACTTTGAAAATCATCCTCAAGTTAAGAACACTTTGTCCTATAAAATTTCAGTTTTATCTTATATTTGTCACATTTCAAGGCCATGGCTTCAAGAAGCTCATCATTCTCATTCTCAAAATAATCATTTTCATCATAAGATTGAAAAGAAGTACTTACCTCATTAGAGGAGTCATCTGGACCCATGAAGCAAAAGTCAGTAACTTCATCATCTTTCTCTTTTTCATCAAAGTCGTCATTCTAACTTGCATTAAAGTTATTTTTCTTCTTTTTATCCCATTTTAGTTTCATCTTGAGTCCGGGACAATTGAACTTGATGTGATGTTACTTCCCATAATCAAAGGAAGTTACTTCATTCTTCTTATCTTTGTAATTGGATGATGCTTTCCTGAGGCTTATTTTTTTTTCTTCTTTTTATGAGTTACTTAGACCTCCTTTAGAGCATGGCAAACCCTTGCTCTTTTTTCTCACTTTCATCACTTTCACTAGAGCTTGCCTCTACTTCATTTTCTTTATGGAGAATTTGAAAGCAAAAGCTTTATTTTCTCCTTTGTCTCTAAGTCTTCTCATCTTCTTTATTTTGTTATCTTTCTTCATGGCCATCTCATGTGTCAGAAGCTTTCTAATAGGGACATCAATTTGCCAATGTCTTCATCAAACTCATTAATACTACATGCATTATCCTTAAACTTTTCTAAAGGAAGGGATTTATGAATTTTGGTATTTACCTTATGATTAGTGAGAGTTCTCCCATGTTTATTCATATTATTAAAAAAAAGTATGTATCAATGGTGGTCTCATTCTCCTTCATCTTAAATAGTTCATACTCCATCACATACATACTTAATCTTCTAGACTTGAATTGCATTATGCCTTCATAGTAGTTCTCCAAAGCCATCCATATGTTGTGAGTGGTGTGACAATCTTAGACTCTTCCACATTCCTTTATTGATAGAGAGCTCAAAATGACTGTCATTACCTTTTTGTTCTTCCCATTTGTCTTTTTATGGGGCTCAACCCATTCTTTTCTAAGTAGTAACTCCTTACTTTCATCAGTTACTATAGCAGGTAACTTTCAGTCCTTTCTACCACATCACCAACATCTACTACATCACTATCAAGATAAGTCTCTATTGTATACTTCTAATATACATAATCAGATCCATCAAAGAATAGCTTAAGGTGATGGTGGATTATTTCATTTGCCATGATCTTTACTCAAGTAATTAAGATTAGTTTTGAGACTTGAGCTTTAATGCTACTTGTTAGACCTTGTGCACTAAGAAGGGGGTTGAATTAGTAGGTAATTTGAAATTTAGAGGGAGGTTAAGCAAAGTAATGATTAAAGAATAGGAGAAAGAGAATCAACTTAAGTAATTGAGTATTGGTTCAAGTGTTAACAAACCCTATATCTACACCTCAATTCACCAATTGTGTATTTACTCACTAAGTTTTTTGTTTTTCAAGCTCACACCACAAACTTAGTGTTTAGGTTCATACCAAACCACAATTACACTTGTGTTTATGGCTCACACATAACCTTACAAAAAATTTTTCACATTTAATGTAACATCCCTACCCACATTCATTGGCATTATCACATGAGCATATGCATTAGATAAATAATCATTTAGAAGCACCATTGCATTTGGGGACACTTGAACATATATGTAGTGTTTGTATAGTTATATGGAAAATTTTTTGATGTTGTGTGCATGTTATAATATCATAAATAATGGTGTTTTAGAGCTTAATTAAAAGTATAAAGAGTATCCAGGAATT
>CATIWR010289554.1:0-11152 GCA_949677035.1 Omphalea diandra
TATATATATATATATATATATATATATATATATATATATATATATATATATATATATAATTAACTCACTCGATTAGCATATGTTAATAATAATTAGATTAATTATAAAATATAGAATAAAAGTAACTATTAAAAAAATTAAATTTGACATTTAATATGTAAGTTATTATTTATAATTTATTAAATTATCACTTATCTATTTTAGTCCTTAAATGATTAAAAGTGAAAAATATAAGATTTATTTTATTTTGATTCATGAAGATAAAAAAATGTAAAGTTTAATTTTTAATATATAGAAATAACCGAATATCTGAACCAGTACCAAACTGAATTGAACCATCCCAAATTTATAAGGAAATGAACTAAACCAAAATTTGGGACAGTATCAGTTCACAATTTTTAAAATTCTCAAAATTTCGATTTAGTTTCGGAGATTTTCAAATTCTCGAATTTGACTGAACTGTGCATATCCCTAATTATTAGTTATTCTAATTCACGGTTACTAGTACATGTTCATATTTTATGGCTCTATATTTGTTGATTCATTCTAAATTTAGCTTTGACATTTATCCTTTATTTGGAACGAGGTAAAATAAGGAAAAAAATGAAAAATAAGAATTGATTGCAATTTTTCATTGTTTGAGAATGGAAGAATAATAAGAGATGAAGACAAATAATTCTTATTTTGCCCTTCAAAATGGAAAGAAATTATGATAATTGAAGGAAATTACAATAAATTTACATTTTTGCCCTTAATATTTCTATGTTAAAAAGGAAAAATAAATTTATTTTTCCTCTTTTATCCAAACATGAAGAGAAAATAAATGAAGAAAAATAAAGTATATCTTTCCTCATTTATTTTTATTCAAACAGGAAGAGGGAAATGAAGAAAAATAAAATTTATTTTTCCTTTTTATTTTCTTTCCCCCCTAAACAATTTTCCAAACATAAGGTTAGGGTGAGTTTGGGTTTTCTTTTCTGAATAGATTATTTTTAGGCTAAAATTAGAAAAATAATTTCTTAATTAATTATAAAATTTTAACATAAGTTTTATAAGTAAAACATTTATTTTAAAACAAACTAATATTTATCCTCTTTTCTCATTAATTATTAATTTTTAATGTAAATTTTATGAGTAAAAAATTAATTTAGAAAAAATTAAATATTTGAAGATTCTTTTTAAATTAATTACAGATTTTTAAAATAAGTTTTACAAATAAAAAAGTTAAAGGAACTAATATTTAGAAATTTTATCGAATGCTACTATATTATGTTGACAATGTAATTGAATTATTTTTTTTATAAATAACTACAAATAATTTTAAAACTAAAAATGTGACTAGTTTAATAAATAAAATCAAATTCTTAAAATAGCAATACCAACTTGCTCTTAGTATATTGCAGATCCATTCATATCTCTATATGTGTGTGGAAGTATAATGGGTCTAAATTTCCAATATTGGGTGTGAAACACTTTATCTGCCTTTTCTTTCATGTGAAAAGAAAAGAGGAGAGATTGTTCTTCCTTCACAACTTTTTTCACTCGTCTGTTTGAGACAGAGGGGACATTACTTTCATGTAAATAGAACAACGATAAAAGAATAACTTCATTCATGGCAGCAAAATGAATTTATGCAATTTCTAGAGAAACATAGCCTTCAAGCCCACTATTATTTACTATTGTGGAAAAAGGGGGGAAAGAAAAGCAAAGGCTAGTGGGCAAACAGTCCTGTCACACAACTTTTTTATCATGTGGCATTCTTTTTCCTTTGGCTTTTAATTTGAAGCATTATATTGATAGTGCATTTTGATTAAATATTTATCATTTATACGATTGAATGTAGATTTTTTTTAGTAGGAATGTTGAAATCTTGTTTAGATTGTTTTTCAATCCTTTAAACTTCACTGTATATAAAATATTTGTTAATTTATCTATTCGGTTGTAAAAATAAAGCGTTTTTTATTCAAGCATATGGTTAAACCATGCATGAAATGATAAACAGGATGAGTCAATTCAATTTGAATTATGTTATTTTTAAATTTAATTAATTTTAGATCATATCTTTTTTGGATGAAATAAAGTTTAGTTATTTTGAATTGTGGGTTTAACCATTGAATCAAGATACCAACAAAAAAAATTAATTATTTTTGAATTTCTTATCAAATCACTTTTAATTTTGATTTTAAATAAAATATTATTTTAATTTTTAAAATAAATATTAATTATTTTATTAATTTGAATCGAATTAAATTTAAAGTGATATTGAATCATTTCAAACTTTCGTTTGATTAAATCAAATTTTTATCTTTTTTTGAATAAATCTAAATAAAATTTTTAAATCGGATAACAATTATCATCTCCCCACACGCATCTAATTATCAAAAGTTGTTTCCAATATGGTTAAAACTTTATCAAAAGAGAAATATGGTTATAAAACTTTTTTGAGAAAAATATGGTTATAAAACTTACACCAACTAAAGTTATAATGGACAGGACATGGCGGTATTATGGAAAAGGTAAAAAGCTTGCCACATTATATATCTTTATTTTTTGTAAAAACAATAAAAAGTTAATTTTCGTAAAAACAATAAAAAGTGGAAAAATATAAATGAAAGGCAATGTCTTATGATTGAAGAAATCATTGAAGTTTGTTTAAAAAAAAAAAATCATTGAAGCAGCAAACAGAAATAAAATGGAAATGTCGTTAATAGGAAGGTTAATGCTAAGTAAAAAAAAAAAAAGACTTACTTACATTGGTAAAATAACTATATTTATATTTTTATTAAATGAGAATATGTATATCTTTATATTTTTTAAAAAAAGTCTGTAAAATAATTTATTAAATAACATTAAATAATTATCTTATTATATTATTCAATGAGAGTATATAAAGCGATCATATATATTCAGTGGAAATAAGTATTTTCCTTCTTAAAATTACAAGAAATCCTTCTATCTAAACGTAGCCTTCAAGTGGAATTGAATAATTCAGATATCGTCTTTTATTTTTATTTTTTTTTGCCGATTTGGTTGAATATTATTGCTGATTTCAGATTTTAAATTACAAAAAATAGAAAAAAAAATCTACACATCCACATATTATATATGCAAAAAATATATCAGGCTATTATAATTAGTAGATCTAAAACCATTCTTGTGAAATGTTTAAGGTACCTTCAAACTACTTTGGAAAATGGTTTTAGTAGCACCCGGAATTCTATTTGTAACGGCTTGATAATTTCTGAAAACTACTATTATAAAGGTGATTAATTGCCCCTGGAAGCTATCTAGATAGTGAAAGGCTTTAGTGGAAGACTAGAGGTGAGGACGTAGGTAAGATTGCATCGAACCTCTATAAATTAATTGTGTCAATTTCTCATCATTTTCGCACATAGCTTTCATTGGTTTTCACTTGCCGTTGCCCTATTCAACTCCTTTCTACGGTACCAAAGGACAATAATTGGTATTAGAGTGTGCCTCTCTATCAAGGCTTAAGTGCTCAGAGTAAAGATCATGGCATGTGATGAGGAATCATAATCAATCCGCAAGTCACCATTCTTCAAAGGAGATGACAATGAGTATTGGAAAAAAAATAAGAAAATCTTTATAGACAGTAAAACCATAAATCTATGAGACATTGTTGAAAAAGGAAGAGAAGTTCCAACTAAATTGGTTTGAGATGTTCTTGTTCCCAAGCCCAAGAGTGAATATACAGTGGAAGAAAATTAAATTTATAGATGACAGTTTTTTACCCGATCTGAACTTGTTTGAAAAAATGTGACTCGTACTCGATCATAATCTGGAGCAAATCTGAAATTACTCAAAAATTTTAGGGTCGGGTAAAGGTTAACTCGATAGATCGGATCAAAACTGATCTGAATGAGTCAACCCATGACCCAATTAATTGAACTTATGACAACAGAAAATAAGAAATTATATTACTATATAAATGTGTGTGTATGTATGTATATATAAAGAAGAATAATTAAAATTAAAATAAATTTATTTTAAAAATTATTTAATTAAATTCAATTTTATTTTATTTTATTTTTTAAACATATAGATATTTTATATTTGTAAAAAATTTATTAATTTTACTATTTTTTCATGTGTCTAAATTACAATTTTTATTTATACTAACAAATTATTTATTAATAATAAAGTTATTTATTGTGATAAAATAATTTTATCAGTTTTATAAAATTATTTAATACAGTTACAAAATATTATTATGACAGTATTACTTCTTACATCTAATTTGATGGGCAATAGAAAATTGACACCAATATATTGTGACAAAATATTATGATAAAAGAGTTTATATCTAAATTTATCGTAATGCTCATTGTTATAATAAAAATTTTTGAATTATAATTTTTGGGCTCAATAACTCAAAATATTCAAAACATTTCACAAATTTTCAATTGAATCCAAAGTTTATAATTGAGTTAATTACACCATAATTTGATAAATTGATTTTTTAATTATACCCCAACTCAAAATCAACATTTCGTAAAATATATATTTAGACTCAATTCACCGTTATATTTTTTTAATTAGTTCAATTAGACTAAAATTTTAGTTTAAATTTTATTAAAATAATATTTTTATTTTTACTCAATTTAAATAATTTTTCACAAAAATATTAAAATTTTATTAGTTGATAAATAATTAATTTTACATTAATTTCATGTTTTAATTATAAAATTTTATTATATATTTAAATAATAAATTAATAAAATTCTTAAATTTTATTTCAAGGATAAATTTTTTGAGAATGTTCAATTTCATATAATGTAATTGATTTTTTAAATATTTCGTATAAGCTTTATTTTAAATGATTTAAATAATTTATTATTTAAAATAAATTAATTTTTAATGAGAGATTGAAGGAAATTTTTTAAATTGTAGATTGAGAGATTAATAATTTATAAATTTCAATGTCAATAATTTTAAAAATTTTAAATTTAAATATAAAATTATCATAAAAAAGTATATAATAAATTTTAATTAAATAAAAATGAGATTAAAGTGAATCAAAAAATAAAAGTATCATTTTAAATAAGTTGATATAATTAGTTTTTAAATATTTCTTAAAGTTTTTATTTTAAATGATTTAAATAATTTATTATTTAAAAAATTTATTTTTTTAGGAGAGATTGAGAAGAGAAATTGTTTGATATTGAGATTTTATAAATTCTAATATTTTCCTTTTAAAATTTTATAGATTTAAACATAAAATTAAATTTCTTTATGTAAAAGTACAAAGAATAAATTTAATTAAGCAAGAAATAAGATTAAATTGAATACAAAATAAAAGTATTGAGCTCGTGTAATTCATTTTTTAAATATTTTAAAAGTTTTTGTTTTAAATAGTTTATATTTTTAAGGAGAGGCTGAGAGAAAATTTTTTAAATGAGAAATTGAGAGATTTTATTAATTATAAATTGAAAATTGAAAATGTTTATTTTTTAAATAAAAATTTAAGATTATAAAAATTCATCATATAAAAGTATATAATGGATTTAATTGACAAAAAATGAGTCAAATTGAATACAAAAAAAAAGTATCATTTTAATTAATCGCATGTAATTGATTTTTTAATATTTTTCAAAATTTTTTATTCTAAATAGTTTCAAAATTTTATTATTTAAAATATAAAAATTAAATTTTTAAGAAGATTGAGATAATTTTCTTAAAAAAATAAGAGATTGAGAGATTTTATGAATTATAAATTTAAAATTTAAAATTTAAATATAAAATTATAATTTATTGTATAAAAGTACATAATAAATTTAATTAAGTAAAAATAAAATAAAATAAATGTATCATAGTAATTAAACTCTAAATTTAATTTTAGATTTGATTAAACTAATTGAAAAAGTATAAGAGTTAATTGAGTCTAAATATATACTTTATTAAATTCTAATTTTGACTTGAGGTATAATTAAAATCAATTCATCATATTATAGTGTAACTGAGTTAATTTGAAACTTTAGATATGATTGAAAATCACATAAATGTTTAAAATTTTTTAAGTCTTTAAACTAAAATTTTATCATAATTTTAAATGATTTAATACATAAAACAAAGTTACCATAAATTTATTTATTTTTATAACAATTGTAATAAATTTGATTTTTATCATTTTAGACTTACATATTAAGACAAAATTAATTTTATAACATAAAATTTTATTATAATACATAAAATTTTTTTATAATTAGTGATTTGTTATCATTAAACATTATATGTTCATTTGTAAACTAGTTTCAATTTTGATATATGACTTTAATATAATTCTATATAAATTTAGTTCAATTATTATTTTTATTATATATAGTGATTTACTTCAAAAATAAATTATATTTAATTTATTAAACATTTAAATAAAAATAAATTTTTTAATCAATATCTGTTTTATATAAAATTTGACTCAAAATAATTTTTAAAATTATTATTTTTTAACAAATTATGAGAAAATATTACATAAATGATAAAAAAAAAAAATTCAAATGCATATTTAAAATTGAAAAACAATTGACTCGATACGATCTGACATATCAAATTTAAGAGTAAACTCGAAACCAACTCAAAATCCCTTCAGCATGCATAATCTGATAAATTACTCGAATCTTTCCGAAATTCAAACGATCCATACCAACACGACTAAAAAATGACCTTATCCAAAATGACCCGACCCGATCCATTTGTCATCTCTAATTAGGCCAGCTAAGAGGAGATTTATTGTGTGCCCATTAAATTAACTGCTTTAAGAAATTGACATGCATTCGTTGAAATATATCACTTGTGTCAATTAAATTGACATGCATTCGTTAAATTGTCCATTAAATTAAAATGCTTTATGAAACTGACATGCATTCGTTGAAATATATTACGTGTGTCCATTAAATTACCTGCTTTATGAAATTGACATGCATTCGTTGAAATATATCATCGGTTTTTTTTTTTTTTAAGACAATGGCGTTCCTGCATGGACAGCACTAGCGGCTCTAAATTCAGATCAACCTAATGAAACCTTATTGATGAATCTTTTCTTGACATGTATATGTGTCACTTGTACATCCAATGATACACAGTAAAAGAGGTTAAAAAGTCTGTGAGCAGGGATACAAAACTGCAAATGAAACAATTCAGCATTCCAGCTACCTTGATGGTTTGGAAAAATTTTCAAAATTAATTTAACCAAGTTTAACTTGAGTTTGAGTTTAAGTTAAAATTATTCGAGTTGGTTGAAAATTTGAGTTTGAAAATTAAAATATTTTACTCAAAAATTTGTAAATATAATCGAATTTTAATATTTTTATTATTTTACTTTTATATTTTAAGAAATTTAGATAAATAATTGAATCGAGCTCAGCTAGTTTAAATTTAAGCTAAGTTTATTTGAATTTGATATTACAAAAAAAATTCTTAAATGAATATTTGAGTTAAATTCAAGTATTTATCAAATTAAACTCAAATTTAAAACTAAACTAAATCAAATAGTTTTAAACTTCGAATTTTACACTCGAATTTAACAAAAATTTAACACTTTTCCACTCAACTCGATTTAACCACATGAGATGTCAAACTTAAACACTTTGATTGCTACTCGATTTATGCACCTTTCATTTGGTGGTTGCTGCACATTCAATTATTGTCTAGTCACCTTATGCTTGAAAAAGCTTGTCCTCCAAATGGAAGGCTAAGAACCTTTCATTTATGCAACAAACTAATGCATGAAAACAAAAGAGATGTGGAACTCCTACACGGCGAACATATGCACAAAATGTCATCATCTGATGGACATTGGATGCTACTATTTTTCCTTGTAACAAATGAGTTCTTCTACGAGTTCCAAACGTACTTTGTTCATTAATAACATGATTGTCTTATAGAATGATTCCTAATTGAATAGCATTATTGCTATGGTGACTCAAAACCATGACCACATAAATTTCGTATTTGGGTCGTTTTCAATTTTTTATAACTCGGAGAATTTATGGTTATTATGTAACCAACCTAGACAAGGGCGGAACTAGGAATTTTAACAAGGGAGCGATAAAGAATTTAGTCAAAACTATGAACACAAAAATATGATATAATATAATATTCATTTGTTAATAATCATTAATATATTAATGAGGCATATGTAAAGCATACATATATACAAAAAGTATACAGCTGAATATTGAATATATTTCTAATGGATATACAAAAATCATAAATTCTATATATTTATCATGAAAAGTCCAAAAAAATTATCTACCACCATATGCTAATTACAAAATAACATATGAGGGAGAAGTAGGATGTAATGAAATTTGAATTAGTATAATAGTATTAGTTAATTAATAGACCCAAATAATAAAAAGATCCACTACTATAATTCTTTTCATTATTAAAATAACATCTAAAAACTCATTTATATGCATAAAACAAAAGGCTCAATTTTCTTTTCAATATTTATTAGAAGGAAAGAGGGGTGGGATATTTGTTATTTTTAGAGAGGGTCAAAGTGACCCCCTATTCATAGTGTAGTTTCACCTCTGAGTCCTAGACGAAGTGTAACATCCCCAAAGAGAGAGAGAGAGAGAGAGAGAGAGAGAGAGAGAGAGAGAGAGAGAGAGAGAGAGATATATATATATATATATATATATATATATATATTATTAAGAAAGAGAAAATTAAGTTAAGATAAAAAAAATAAATTTATTTTTTTGGTTGAAAATTATCGTCTTTTAGTTGGGCTAAAAGGTGGAGCCTTAAGATTTTTTTTCTTCTCTATTGGCTTCTTAGTCTAACAAATTAAAAAAAAAAAAAAAATTGCAAGTAACTTCAAGAGTTAATTCAGAGTTTACCCTTAAGTATCTGAGTTCAACTTCTAGTGTCAGCACCCATAAATATAAAAATATCTCCAAATACATCATGTTAATATTTCCAAAAATAATAAATATTTTAAAATATATTAAGTTAATGTATGATATACACTCTTAAGATCAAATATTTAAAAAGAATTAATTAGATATCAATATTCTTCAAAAAAAAGAATAAAATATTAAATTCTAAATTTTAATGCATAAAATCTTTTGAAGGAAGCATTTCCATATTTCAGAAACGTTTCTCTTCAATAAATTCACTAAAATATGTCTGAAATATTTCGAGTTCATTTTTGTAATTTTAAAAAAATTAAGAAACATGTTTACACTTTGAAAACGCATTGCTTTTGGCTTATAACTCTTGTGGATAAAAAGTCATTGTATCTATTGTAGATTTAGAGTTTATATTTGATAAGATTTGGTGATATCTTATAGAAGAAGTAATTTTGATATAATTTAATAATTATTGAGTTCAATATTTATTATAAATGTATATATATAAGAAAAAATTTATAAATATATCCCTATATTTTTTATATTCATATGTTTTTCCGCATTTCATTTCCTACATTTCTTTAAAAATATCATTTTTTTTATTTCTATTTTTACATTTTTCATTGCTATGTTTTCCGTTTCCATGCTATCTAGGTTTTCAATATCGTTATCATTTTGTCACATGCAAAATTGATCCTCTAATTGGATTAGAGAATCAATACTCTAATTAAATTAGAGAATCAATATTATTTGAATATTTTTAAAAAGTCTCTTGCACTAACCATCAATTCCTCGATCAAACAAAAAGATTTAAAAAAGAAATCAGGTCTCGTTGCTAGTTAAAATTGTAGACAAAATTTAATCAAATATCATTTGTAATTCACTTAATGCATCAATTAATTATACTAATATATTATTTTAAATGTTTTAAAAAAGTCTCTTGCACTAACTATTAGTAGAGGTGACAAACAAATCAACTGTAGTCATTTTTTTATTAGATCATTTTCAAGTCATGTTGTTTTCAGATTCGATCAAATCGCTTAGATTTTGTTCCCTTACACGTACATTAGGATTATTTGTTAGTATCAGACTTATGTTGGATCTAGTTTTTCTTATAGACCAAGATTTGAGGATGAATCTTTCCAAAGAAGGAGAGGATGATGCAATTAAGCTCAATATACCCAATGGAATCAAGGATTGCACATGGAACTTTAAGCCAAAGTTGGTATGTAGAGCAAATTAGAAGGTGCTTGAAACTTGGACTCTTCAAATAGTACAATTAACTTGATTCAATGGAGCCCAACAGATGAAGGTGACTAAGACTCAAATTCATCTTGCATTAGGCCAAGGCAAGATTAAAGATCCCAAACATGTTCTTAAGGAAACAAAGCCCACAAGCCAAAGATATGTCCGAGATTTGCTTAGTTGGTATTATTTTCTGATTCTCTTTAGGATTACTCCTTATTAGATGAATTCCTCTTCTCCTTTTTGGATTAGGATTTCTTTGTTAATCTTTTATATTTGTAAGCAACTAAGAAAGATTTTTGGTAGATATTATCTTGTGATGGTCGAATACCATGTGGACCAGCCACATGACCTTCTTTTGTAACTTAATTCATTAGGAAACCTTATTTAACATATTTTTAGGTAGCCAAAACTCCTTATAGCCGAATTTGTACTTAGGAATTTAGGATTTTGTTTCTTTATTTCATTAGTTAGGGTTTCAAGTATGTAAGGCTATATATAGCCACTAATTCGTTCAAACATAATAACATTGATTTTATTCTTTAGCTAATTATTTTGTGAGAGCTTATTCTCTTTTTTGAGTTCTTGAAAGAACTTGGTGAAGTATTTAGGTGGATTTCTTAATAACTTTGCAAATTAGTTAATTATAGGCTTAAATTGGCTTTAGCTAATTTAGATTTAGGATTAGCAACCTTTAAATCTTTATAATTTAGGTTGCTAGAAACAAGTTTTCTAGAGGTCTAATTGGGATTTAGAGTTCTTTAAATTTGATTCTTGAAACGATCCTTGGCAATTTAATTAAAGCATACGAGTTTGGGAATTCAACCA
Organism: Omphalea diandra; assembly: GCA_949677035.1. Taxonomy (NCBI): domain Eukaryota; kingdom Viridiplantae; phylum Streptophyta; class Magnoliopsida; order Malpighiales; family Euphorbiaceae; genus Omphalea; species Omphalea diandra. Next base: position 10,950 of record CATIWR010289554.1, read on the forward strand.
TCCCTTGCGCGTATCATTTGGTATCAAAGCACAAATCACTCAAGTAATACAATGTTAAGTAGAGATCATTCCCACCAGGATGTTTCACAAGTATCAAAGAACTAAATTTTCTAATTATCTAACAATCGAATAATGAAAGGATAATAAATAAAAACTCAAATTGCAAAAACAATTAAATAAAACTGAAATTAAATGAAAAGAAA
>CATIWR010289567.1:0-47514 GCA_949677035.1 Omphalea diandra
CGAGTCACCATTTTGGTGGATGATGAGGTTATTTTCAAGGGTGAAAGGAAAGGCAATACCTACTCAATTGACTTAGACAATTTGGCTAATCAATCTTTCAAGTGTCTCATGTCTTTAAGCAATGAAGCTTGATTATGGCATAGAAGGCTTGGGCATACAAGTATGGTTCTTCTTCAAAGCCTATCCAAAGGGAAGTTGGTGGAAGGCCTTCCCAAGCTAAACTTCACTAAAGACAAGACATGTGGCCCATGCCAAATGGGGAAGCAACATCAAGCCTCCCACAAAGCAAAAAATGTTGTAAGTACATCTAGACCACTTTAACTTATTCACATGGACTTAATAGGACCTACTAGGAGTGCTAACTTAGGTGGAAAGCATTATACACTAATCCTTGTAGATGACTACTCTAGGTTTACTTGGGTATCTTTTTTAGCTCATAAGAATTATTCTTTTGATGCTTTTAAAAGCTTTGCAAAAAGAGTTTCAAATGAAAAAGGTTACTTCATAACTTCTATTAGAAGTGACCATAAAAAAGAATTTCAAAATGAATCATTTGAAAATTATTGTTTGGAGAATGGAATTTTTCATAATTTTTCAACTCCTAGAACACCACAACAAAATGGTGTTGTAGAAAGGAAAAATAGAACTTTGGTATAAATGGCTAGGACAATGCTCAATGAGTATTCATTACCTAATTACCTTTAGGCCGAAGCCATCAATACCTCATGTTATATTGCAAATAGAGTTTCAAAAGACCCATTCTCAATAAAACCTCTTATGAGCTATGAAATGGTAGAAAACCCAAGATCTCATATCTCAGAGTATTTGGATGTAAGTGTTATATTTTAAATACTAAGGATAATCTTGAGAAATTTGATTCCAAGGCTAATGAAGGAATCTTTTTAGGCTATTCCACCTCAAGCAAGGCATATGGAGTCTTTAATAAAAGTTCTATAGTAGTTGAAGAGTCTATGAATATTGTCTTTGATGAATCAAGTAAACTTGATCTTGGGAAAGGTATTTTTGTTGATGATCTTGTAGGTGATCTTGAAAAGCTGGAATTAGAAGAAACTACAAGAAAAGATGATAAAGACATGGAGAAAGGTGAATCATCAAGGATGGATGAGGAACCACAACATCAACAAGAAGATGAACCAAGACAAAAGCTACCCAAAGATTGGAGATTCTCCAAGTATCACCCCAGGGACTTGATTATTGGTGATACCTCTAAAGGAGTAAGTACTAAATCTCAACTTCATCCTTTAGATAATAATCTTGCATTTGTTTCTCAATTAGAGCCAAAGTCAATTGATGAGGCTATTGATGATGAAAGTTGGGTACTTGTTATGCAAGAAGAACTCAACCAATTTAAGAGAAACAAAGTATGGGAACTTGTCCCTAGGCCTAAGGAACACTAAATTATAGGTTGTAAGTGGGTGTTTAAGAACAAGTTAGATGAGCAAGGTGTCATCACTAGAAACAAGGCTAGATTAGTTGTTAAAGGATACAACCAAGAGGAAGGCATAGACTATGATGAAACCTTTGCCCCTGTAGCAATATTAGAGGCTATTAGGACTTTCTTAGCATTTGCATGTCATATGAATTTTAGACTTTTTCAAATGGATGTTAAAAGTGCTTTTTTAAATGGCATTATTGAGGAGAAAGTTTACGTTGAACAACCTCCCGGTTTTGAATCACATTATTTTTCCAAACCATGTTTTCAAATTAAACAAAGCCTTGTATGGATTGAAACAAGCTCCAAGAGCTTGGTATGAAAGGCTTGGTTTGTTTCTTTTACAAAATGATTTTGAGAAAGGAAAGGTTGATACTACATTATTTGTTAAAAACCACAAGCATGACACTTTAATTGTCCAAATCTATATTGATGATATTATCTTTAGTGCTACTGATGAATCTCTTTGTGAGGATTTTGCTAAGTGTATGAGTACGGAATTTGAAATGAGCATGATGGGAGAGCTCAAATTCTTTCTTAGTCTACAAATCAAACAACTCAAAGAAGGAATCTTCATCAACGAAGCTAAATACACAAAGGAAATTCTAAAGAAATTTGGCATGGAAGGATACAAGGTAGCAAAAACTTTAATGAGCAGTACCATCAAGCTAGATAAGGATGAATCAGGTACGATGGTAGATGAAAAGAGATATCGAGGTATGATCAGATCTCTACTCTATCTTACTGCCTCAAGGCTGGATATAATGTTTAGTGTCTACATGTGTGCTAGGTTTCAATCCTCTCCTAGAGAGTCTCATTTGAATGTTGTAAAAAGAATTTTCAAATATTTGCATGGCACTATTCACTTAGGACTATGGTATCCTAGGAACACATCTTTTAGCCTAGTAGGGTATTCAGATGCGGATTACGCAAGAAGTCTCTTAGATAGAAAAATCACTTTCGGGACTTACCAATTTATAGGAGAATGTTTAGTCTCTTGGTTTAGTAAGAAGCAAGTGTCGGTTGCTTTGTCCACCACAGAAGCCGAGTATGTGGCTGCGGGTTATTGTTGTACCCAAGTTCTTTGGATGAACAATAATTGAAGGACTTTGGCAAAGTAATTGATCACATTCCTATCAAATGTGACAATACTAGTGCTATTAATCTTTCAAAGAATCCCATCCAACACTCTAGAAGTAAACACATAGATATTAGGCACCACTTTCTTAGAGATCATATGCAAAAAGGTGATGTTGTGTTAGAATTCATTAACACTAATCACCAACTTGCAGACACTAAACTCTAAATCAAGAAAGGATGAACTTCATTAAGAGAGAATTGGGAATGTTTGATGAAAGCTCCCTCAAGTGAATTTTTGTTTGATCTTATGTTTAATCGTGATGTGTGTGATATGTTTGATTGATGGTTGTTATGGATGGTCTTATTATTCATTTCTAAATGGATCACAAGTTTTTTTAAAATCCTTCATTCCTATCCTTGCTGACTCATAATTCACGATCGTTATTCCTTCTTCATGGTCGCGAATTACAAGTCAATTTCTCTCGACTGTCAAATGTCAATTAGTGGTCGTGAAATCCCTTTCCACCGCTAATTTCAATCATTAATTTCAAAATTTTGACCTTTACAACATGTATTCTCTAGGAAATTTTGTCTGTTACTCAAATTTTCTGGAATTTGTGGTCGCGACTTATGAATTCGCGGATGCGAATTTAAGTAATTGTCTCACATTTATGTGATTTTATGGCCAACCATTTCCAACCCTTCATAATTCTTTTTCTACCTGTTTTTAGCCTTTGATACACCTTTTCAAGGGCTATATATACCCCCTTCAACAGTGTTCTTCTTACAACACTCCAACATTCTCACTCTCTCTCAATTCCTCCCAAGCAATCCTCATTTTCTGCTATGGCCCCTAAAAGGATCTCCAAATTCGACAAGGGCAAGGCAGTGGCTCAACCATCTACCTCCCCTACCCTTCATCTCATGAAGGGAATCACCAAAGAAGAAAAAGAGAGATACAAGGCAAACTCTTCCAAGTTGATTCTCCCCAACAAAATTCCTTCAACCTTTATGCTCGAAACCTTAGGGATCAATAATGAGATTTGTGTATTCGTCTCCAATCTAGGGTGGAATGAGTTTATATTTCATGATGAACCTGGCTATGAGGAGATTATGCAAGAGTTTATGTGCACCATGTAATTTAGAAGCAAAGCCGACTCAAGGACGGGACAATACGGGTTAGTGTTTCGGGGTTTTGGCGACCCTTATTTTATTACCTTCGACCAACTTTCTTTTCTTTTTTTTTTATAAGTCAGAGAACACATACCCTTTATCATCTCTGCACTTGATGTAATCTACTCCGAATTTTGGTCGAAGATTTCTATTAAAACCAGACATGACCCCCGTTCTTCTTTTTCTAAACACATCAAATCTTTGCCTTTGTGGATCATTCATCGCATCATCACTTTTTCAATAAATGCAAGGGGTGATGGCAATGAAAACGTCTCACAAAAGGACTTGGCATTTTTGTTTTGCCTCATCAAGAATAAGCCAATTCAAACCGATAGATACCTTGTGGATCAATTGATTCATATGAGTACAAAATCGAAGATCCAGTTTTTACTCCTTTCTCATGTCACAGCCATCTACCGTTTCGTTGGAGCACTTAATGAGGAAAATGAGCAATTCCTCACTAAGAAATTTTTATGCTCCCAAAACTTTCTTGATCTCACATATTTGATCAATGCCAAGGCCATACATCCGGACACCTATGTATACACCTTGGGTGCAGAAGGAGCAAAGAAAATGGAATCTTCTTAAGCATCGAAAAGGAAGAGATTGGCAATTAACGAAGCTACTCCATCCATTCCTCTTAAGCCAAAATCTAAGGGTAAACTCTCTCTCTCCACCATCAATAACAAGTTAGATAAACTCATGAGGATGATGAAAAGAAGGCTCCTCTTCCTTTCACATATTCATAGTGACATGGTGGACCTTCAAGAGAGATTGGGAGTCCCCCCATGCTATCTTTTGGACTTTATGAAATTCGAGGACACTCATGAAGAAGAAGGCAATGATGAAGTAGAGGATGGAGAAAAGGCTCAAGGTGAAGATCAAGGTGAAGGAGAAGACGAAGATCCTTCTGAAGATGATTCTCTAACTTTTTATATTAGGGATACTTTGTACTTTTCGATTTTCGATTTATGTTTAAAAAGTTTGTGATCCCTAGTTATGAATAAATAAACTTTGTCTTTTTTATATATTATCATCTTATGTGATTGCTCTTTTCTTTTTTTTTTTTTTTTGTTCCTTTTAAATACTTATGCATGATTTCTTGTTCTTCATTCCTTATACACCCTCTTTTTTATCTTGCCAAAAGGGGAGAGATGGTATAATATACGGTTAAGGAAGAGGAAATTATAAGGAAATTACAATTTGCACAATTATAACATAAGTTGAGGGGGAGCCTCAATAAGCAATATATTTTATTTTTTATTGAATGAATGACATACTTAGCAAAGTTTTGTCTTGAGTATTCATTGAATCATATTACAATCCAACTTCACTTTTCTACATCGTTTTGATAAAATCAAAAAGGGGGAGATTGTTGAGGGGATCAATCTAAGTTGTTAAAATCAAAAAGGGGGAGATTGTTGGACTAGGGTGGTTAATCCCAAGTCTTGGACCTCTTTTGATCTTAACAAAGCAGATTGATAATGTCTAATGTTTCAAATTAGTGTTGTTTTACAGCCTTTAGTTTTTATCTAAGTTGGAAGTTGGATGTAGCTCAAAATCTTCAAAGTATGAAAAGTGTCTTCTAAATCGCGACTGCTGCCTTGGATTCGCGAGAAGACTTGCAAGAAGTCAAGCAGGTAAAATCATGGAGCCTTTCTCGGCCATGATTCATCCAAATGATGGAGTCCAAAATTGGCAGATGAATTCGTGGTGTGTGTCACGGTCTTGTCGTGACTGTGAATTTTGAAGTAACTCAAGAAGAAGCAAGTCCACAATCACAGCATGACAAGTGTCCCCGCTGACCGTTAAAAGTCAAATTTCATGGAGGCATCTTATTGGTAGCTACCGCGAATCATGAGGAAGAAGATAATCATCTTTGACAGATGAATTTGCGTCCTTCTGTCACAACATGTACACGAAACCTCGCAACCACGACTTCTGAAAGTAGGTGAAAGGCAACGGCTACATTTTCCTAGTAAACCAATCAGAAGTTGCCATATGGACTAGCCGTTAGACACAAATGGGTTTTTCCTTAAGGAATTCAAAATTCGCAATGGCGAAAGTGTAGTAGCGACTGCGAATTTAGACTGTCAAGCATTTAATACAAAAATCTGTCTAGCACACTTTGAAGATCTTGTACCAGTTTTATTGCAACGTCTCTATGGTGGGTGGAGGCTATAAATACCTCATCAAACATATGTAAATGTAAGAGAATTAATAACTTCATAACCAAACTCTTACAATTTTGTTGCTCAATCTTTTCTCTTCTTTAATTGATTGTTTGGTGTGAGCATAAACACCAATTGTAAAGATTATAGTGTTAGACTATTAAAACACTCTAGAGAGGTTATTGTGCGAGCCTGAAAAACACAAGTGTAAAGATTATTGTGTGAGTCTTAGAAAACACAAGTGTAAAAGTTTGGTGTGAGCTTGAAAACACCATTGATAGTTGGTGGAATACCCAATTGTGAGAATTGGGGAGTGGACGTAGGGTCGATTACACCCGAACCACTATAAATCGTGTGTCTTCATTTCTCCTCTACTCTTCTATTTTTAATTTTTACACACCAATTCAACCCCCTTCTTGGTGCTAAGGGCCAATAGTACCCAATTTCTAAACTCAATTACTGATGTGGTAAAGATGGATTGAGACTTCTAGTTGATCTATTAGACTCAGAATCTATCTTTGCCAGAAATTTTATTCAACCAAAGTCGAATAGTGACTCTAGTCAAGTATTAGGGGTAACACCAAAGTATTATCTCACCTTAGCCTTTAGTTGGCCACTTGATCTCAAAAGGGGTTTCAATTCATCACAAAGCCTACCCAAGGATCTCCTGATGATCCAAATGCATGCCATTGAATGGGATTATAGCAATGTATGACTTTTATCCTCTTAACCCTCTAATGATCGATAAAATGTTAAGAATCGCAAGCAAGACTTCACTTGTTTGAGCACATTCATGCAAGTCAAGGCATTTACAGTAACACATCTAAATCACTTCTTTTTTCAAATGAGATTTGGACTTTATTAAATTAGCTAATTTGAATAGAAATATTATTTTTAAAAAAAGTTTAAGTGGACCCTTTATCCAAAGAAATCACACAGTACATACACTAAAATGTAAAATTATTAAGATGTAAACATAAGAAAATAAGAAACCAAACTATAAAACTCTTCCTAATTTTAAAGGATCAAGTTATAAACTTTTTTTCCAATTAGTTGGAAGAAAAAGTAAGCCTACTTATCCTAGACTTTTTAAGACCTAAAAATAGTATAATAATAATAATAATAATAATAATAGAAAAATCTGTAATTATACGAATTTTTTTAGTGTTCATATATTTTTATAATACATTAGAGTATAAGAAGCAAATTATTTACAAAGTATTAGAGGTTAAAATTTATGCCATAATGTTTATATATAACGAAAACTTAACATACATCTACACAACCACCTATAGAGACTTCTCTTTGATTTGTTTCTTTGACTATTATCAATGGTTTTTTTTTGTTGTTAATGGTAGCTAACTCCATCTCTTCACTATCTATCCCTTTCCCTTTTTTTTTTCTTGTAGTTTTTTTCTAGTCATAACAAATAACCAAATCATATTTCCATCTTTTTTTCATGAGTTGGTTAAAATTTATAGATTTTGATATTAAAATCTTTTATACTTCTTTAGCATTTAATTTGGAAAAACATATGGCAAATCAAAGATGTATAAAAAAAGATCCCTGGACTGCTAAGGTTTTAATATTTGGAGATAAATAAAGGTCTTTCAACATTGAAAATGAATTTATTTAGTTGAAAATTTGTTTAAGATCTTATGCTAGATTTATTTTTCTTAATTATTTATTAATTTTGTTGGTAAAATATTATATGTTTTTTATTTTTTCTCCCTTGATAAGAGTTTGTTGGTCTTCCTTTATGTGAGTTTATTTGTCTTTCATGATAGGAGTTAAAAAGAATTTGAATTTGATATTTAAAAGGTCGGACTCATTTAAAGACTCGTCAATGACAATGAAATTGATTCGTGGCTCAGTATAACCATCAAGTGGAATGCATTTTTTGTCGATGCATCAAATGTTGTCAAGGTGTTGTAAATAATCGTTTTGTCAACAGATTAATGTAACTCAGAGGAAATTTTCATCTTTATACCAAGATTGGTATATATTTCTTAAATGCAATCAAGTTTAGTTTTTTGTTTTAAGTTGTACTTATTAATCATTATTAATAAAAGACTCTTTTCATTTCAAAATATATATATATATACATACATCTATGCATAATATAATTATACACAAATTTCCAAAAGTAAAAAAGATTACATGTAATTATAGCATTTTACTTACATTATCATGAATATTTTATACAAATTATTTAGATTTCAGCAAATGCATGCAATGAAAGAAACACTAGTTGATTCACCCTAAATTCTGCTTTGCAAGCTGTCTTGTCAAGTCAAAATACGGTTACACTGAACCCAAATTGAAATATTTGCGCTAATGGAGCTAAATAAAGTAATTTGACTTTAACTGGACATTGAAAAAAAGTATAAGGGCAAATCAAATCTTTGTCCACGATTATTGACCTACTCTTCCCAAATTTAGATTGGTCCCTTGAATATATGTATGTACCGGTCGGCGTGCAGTTGGAGGATGCAGGAATTTCCCATCCCATTCCATCATAGACTTATTGATCGTTGGGTGGATCCGAGAAATCACAGAACGACGGCAAAAGGGGGGAAACAGCAGGGGTTTTGCTTCCTTAGGTTCGCTCTTTCTTACTCGTACTCATCTTTTACTCTTACTTCAATTTTGCATCTACACCTTATCTTTCCTTACGAATAAATGTAATACTGATGATGCTTGCTTAAATTGACATAAATTATTTATTTGGCTGAACACACTCTGAAATTAGAGACGATAAGTTGTTAATTAATTTTTCAAAGTTGTCTGTTAGGATTTAGGAATAAGTCTCCATTTTTATGTAGTTGGTTCTAGGCGCTAATATAAACTAAGATGGATATAAAAGATAATGATTTCTGGGACTCTTTTATGATTATACCTTGTTTGTTATGGTGGTGATATGAATTATTTCTTGAATAACTTCTTCCCTGAATATGCTTCATATAGGTTTGAGGGGTTAACAATGTGGCTTTTCACCATATTAGTATGCAATTTAACATCTCTTGATTTTTCAACCAGGACGCTGCTGGAGCATTAAAATGTTATATGGGAGATAAGTTGCCGTCACGGAAATATGAAAAGCCAGAACAGTTATGTGCCACCACCTTATATTCCACTGGGACAATCAGATCGAGAAGAAGTGATTGCTTCCCACAGTGAAGGCCATCTTGCTCCTCATCAAACAAGTGATGCACTGACACTGTGGTCATCTGGAATATGTGCTTGTTGCGATGATATGCAAAGCTGTATGCTACTTTCTTTCTTGTCACCTTGATTTATCAGAAGAAAAGTAATATTGAATGTGCCTAATGAGTTGAGCAAATTATGATTTTTTTTGCCCTCACTTTCTCTTTCCTTTTGCCCTCAAATTAAGGATCTAGAGAAGGCTTTTAAAGTAAAGGTTGGGTGGGGTACAATTTTGATCTTTGGACTTTATCTATATGAATTGCGAGACATTGTGTTGGGTTTAGTTTGATTACCTTTTATGTTACATCAATTCTGTTATTACAGCTGATTGATATCAATATTGGTGGATAAGGTGCATGATCAATTGACACATGAATTGCTAAGAAACTACCTGATCACCTAGCAAGTGAAGAATAACAAAATAAGATCAATTGTCTGGAAGATTCATGTTCTCTGCTGTATGTAACTGTTTGTTTAGACTTTCTTCTAGCAAGAGTAAATTGAGTTGTTTGTTCAGGCAAGAAAAATATCATTTCCTTTTAGTAGGGCCTGATGATGAATCCTGAGATATAACCAGTTTACGAGAAGGGGGCTGTGCAATTTGTTATAGAGTGGATATATTTATAAGACATGCTGGTTGTGATCATGAAAGATGGCCTGAGTGATTAGACTATGTAAGACTGGTTTTTGGTTGATTTATTAGTTAGCCTTCATTTAGAACAAATCATAGGAGAAAAAAAAAAAAAAAAGGAATTCTTATAATAGAATCTTTTACTTTAATACTAGAATTCTTTTGTTTGAAAAAAATTTTAAATTGATAGAATTCAATTGAATTCTATTGTTTGGAATGAATTTATAATGGATTGAAATCATTTTATTTCCTTAAATGCCCTTGTTATTTTAAACCAACATAATATCGATTTAAGTTATAAGGTTATTAGCGTAATTTTTATCTGAATTTTTTAATTAGAATGACTTCTCTCAAAATCCTATGATTTTTTACTTAATTTGACTTTTTTATAAAATCATTTCTTTTTTAAATGAAAGAATTCAATTCTTTTAAATATATACTTTCCAAATAAGAGAATCATTAAAATATAATTCAATTCTATTGAATTCTTTCAAAATATAAGTTTCCAAATGGAGCCATAAAAATGAGTAAAATATTTCAATTGCATATGACTGGGGGAAGGCTCTTCTACACTGGATTTCTGCATGATAAGTACATTTTGGTTAAATAAAGGTATGAATGTCTTTGCACTCCAGAAAATAAGGGGTGCAATAGGAAATTCAATAGTTAATTATAAGTGATTATTTTATGTGTTATTATATTATTGGATACATATATAACTTGATCATATACACTAGTGTGGACAAGATTTTTCCTATGGCTAGAAGGCAAATAGTAGAAGGAGAAAAAACAACAAAGAAGTTGCAGGCACTAATTTTGGATCAATAGCTAATATAATAAAAAAAATAGTTCTATATGAATTTAAAAAGACTAGTAAGCACTCAACAATGTTCAAATATTCCTGATATGAAATGTAGACCTTAATTTTGAATTTCTTGAGACTTAGCTTGATTTTTCTTGATGTTCTTGTTGATTATCTAGATCTAGATTTCCAGCAGACATCTTACTTTGCTATTAGACTAGACATGTACCCACATTGTGTCTGACTAGGGGAACGATTTCTCTGTACAAGGTGTATATACCAAACTAATAGGAGAATTATATTTGTATTAAGTAAAGGCACGAGTGTTTGTGCAATTGGAAATTCAATAGGTAGTTGTAAGTGATTATTTTATGTGTTATTATATTATTAGAGGTGCATAAGGTCACACACACCTAGTGTAGGCAATTTTTTGCCAATGACCAGAATTCAAAATTGAAAAAAAAGGTTGTAGGCACATATTCTGGATTAGCAGCTTATATATATAGTTCTGTAAGACTTTATAAAAACTAGAAAGCACTGCAATAAGAGAACTATATTTGGATTGGATATAAGTATGAGTGTTTTTAAACTTTTTAAAAATAGGGTGCAATAAGAAATTCAAGAAGCAGTTGTAGGTGGTTTTTTATGTGTTATTATATTATTAGATGTGTATAAGGTGATCATACACACTTAGTGTAGTCAATTTTTTCCTATGACTAGAATTCAAATAGTTGCAAAAAGAAAAAACAGGTTGTAGGCACCAATTCTGGATCAGCAGCTATATATATATATATATAGTCAATTTTTTCCTATGACTAGAATTCAAATAGTTGCAAAAAGAAAAAACAGGTTGTAGATACCAATTCTGGATCAGCAGTTATATATATATATATATATATATATATATATATATATATATATGACTTTAGAAAGACTAAAAGCACTCAGCAATGTCTCAAATAAGCCCGATATGGAATGTAGACCATAATTCTGAATTTCTCGAATTTTTCTTGTGCTTCTTGTTGGTTGCATCATGTGATTATCGAGATCTAAATGTCCAGTGAACATATTGCTTTTGTACTAGACTACATATGTGCTTGCTTGTTGCTCATTTATTATGTTTTGAAATTATTTTCTTAAACCAAAAGTGATGGGGGCAACAAAAATCAAATTGAATAATTAATTCAATTCAATTCTTAATTATGGAATTTATATTTTTGTTACAAAATTGTTTTAATCAGGAAGATTAGGGTTTAGTACCATTTTGGAAATTTTATTATCATTAGGAATATTTAAAAGTTGTTTTCTTCTTAATATTGGTTTAGAAAGGTTACCTGAAATGCTAATCTCCCTAGCGATTTACATACTGGAATCAATGATTCAAATAGTGGATCATTAGTGACCTGAAACACTAAAATCAATGTTCCAACAAGCAAACTCATGCGATGGATATCTGAGATTAAATTATATGTTAAAGAAGAGAGATGCTATTGTATGTATAGACTAGCTACAATCCCAGAAGCTGCTAGCATTTCCCATTAATCATTATTTTGTTTAAATTTTGATAATGGGAACTAAGTCTTTAACCATAGGCAAAACACATTATACAAAATCCATTTAAATTTTCTGCACAAGTGTATTTTGTTCCAATTAAACTATTCAAAGAAGTCTATACCTACCATACTATGTTCCAACATAGCTAAGGTTCCGTTTCCCATTTTTGTTTTGCATACCAGAGTAATCATACTTTGGGCAACCTTGAAAACCTTAGCCTAATTCCTTTCCTTAATCCAAAAACCTAAAAAGCATAATTTGCCAACCATACAAGTTGTGGTAGGCTAGTTTTTAACTTGTCCTGCATCATGATCTTATACATTCTATGATTATATTAAATAAACAAACTATAAATAGCTTAAATATGTAGGAATAAACAACATTAAGTTATTACCATATGGGTTTAAAATTATTTAAAATTGAAACATAAAAGTCCAAACTATACATGAATAAAATAAATAGTGATTTGTTATTATTGAATAACAAGTAACATTGAGGATTTAGTTATACTTTTAATGCAAAAACTTATCTTGCTTATTTGTTCCTCAAATTTGATTATCCTGTGCATAATCTTATCTACAGGCCACCTACATTGTTAGATCCAATAAATGACAATCATATAGGAAAATTTATAATAACGACAAACATTTGATTCATTGGTATCACTAATTGAGGAAATTTTTCTTTTTGTCCATAAGATAATATTTGAAAATGACATGATAATCACAAATGTGTTAAGATAAATAAAAATCAATTCATGGTGATGGATATATAAATTCATAAATATTAATAATTAGTTTGTAGGTTCCAATAATGAAAAAACCACATGATGGAAAAGAAAAGGAAAATATTAAAGTCAATATTAACTACTCTGACCTTTCTCTCAAAGCCTTATGATTTGTTTTAACTCTCCACTCTCTTCTCTTTTTTTTTTTTTTTTGGACTTTTAGTTTATTTGTTAGGTGTTTGTTGGTAATATACAAATAAAAATTAAATTACTAATCCTTTAAAATAACTGCATGAAACATAACACTTCGCAGCTCAGTAAAATCAAGTAAAATGAAGATATCAACGGTAAGTTATCTATTGGCTGAGAAAACTTCATAAGCAGTTCAAAAAAAAAAGTTAGCAACATCATAAAAAGGGAAAAAACTATGAAATTTTGATTAGGAAATGTTAAAAAGATATAAACACCCTTAATAAGAGTACTCGCTAAACAATTTTTGGTGCCAATAACTAATAATTTATCATTGTAGCAAAATTAAAAGATAATTTATGCAGGATTACCTTTATTCCGCTGGTAAGAATACTGAAAAACAATTCCTCATATTGTTGCAAAATGCAGTAAAAAAGGTATGTAAATGTTAGTATACAAACTTGAAATGTAGTTTAAGAATAAACATCTAAAAACAGAGGACAAAGATGATCCACACGCCAATCAGGAAGTCGCAAACTAATGATAAGTTCCCTAACCTCAAGAGTTAGAACCAAGTGGTAAGAGAGTCGTTCTTGTCCTTGTTGACCTGGATCTTAATCCTAGACCTGACTATTAGGGAGTTATTTTTCTCCTTTTTGAATAATATATCCTTGGCATGGATGGGAACTGTCTATTCCTAAGATTGGATCAGAACTCCCTAGTCATAGATGTTCTACCGTTGACTAGACCAGGGAGGTGGACTTAGCATGGTACGTGAAAGCTCTTTATGAAACCTTAAAAAAAAAAAAAAAAAAGAAAATCAATTCCCTCAATAACAAAAACATTGCAGGGATTAGTTGGTTAATAATTTATTGTTAGTAGAGTAATTTGAGGGACATGCAACACTTAACTCTAAAAATAGTTTCTCAACCTTAAAGAGTTCGTTATCTATCAGATATGTTTAGGCTAAAAATCACCCTGGAAAATCTGGCCTTCAGAGTCTGAAATGTACAGGTATCATATCAGACCCATTCATGCTCTTGAGATAAGATGATATTTCTTTTTCTTTCTGCCATTTTTATTTTTAAGTTTTTTTGCCAATAATAAGTTATAGTTATATAGTTATTTTCACTAAAACATGGGAAAAAATAATTTACATTTACATGTGGCGTTAATTAAACCATGAAGTTGGCAGGCCATGACAAGTGGTGTATTGTGGCTTAACTGTTTTCTGAAACCAGCTCTGTGTGTGTGTGTGTGTGTGTATATACATACATGTATGTCTATACATATACATGCATACACATATATGTATATATGTGTGTGTTTTCGTGCATTACATTGTGGTTATACATTTGATTTTAGAGCTAGTACTATTCTCATTTTCTTTATGATGGGACTTTTTTGGAAAAAGTTATTGCCTTAACTAAAGAGTATTAATTACTATTGTTTTTGCCTTATACAGGTTTTGTTGGTCTCTTTTGCCCCTGCTATTTGTTTGGAAAGAATGCAGAGTTTTTGGGCTCTGGAACTTTGATAGGTTCCTGCATGACCCATTTTATTTTGTGGGCTCTTGTCAACACTGTATGTTGTTGCATGACTGATGGCATTTTGTTGGGACTACCTGGATGCTTTGTTGCATGTTATGCTTGTGGCTATCGCAGGACTCTGCGTGAAAAGTATAATTTGCAGGTATGGCTATTTTTAGGATAATACAATTTTGTGAAGTTCAAACTTGTTTTTTCTTCATGCATTAGAATTTCAGATCCTCGTCACTTCAATTTTAGTCATTGTTTTATATATTAGAAAGATCAGATGAACAGTTGGCTATTTAGGCTATTATTCATAGTTATGGTATTACTATTCTTAAAGCAAAGTTCTGGAACGCCAAATTTTATTTTGGGATCATATATACTAGAAGATTAATTGTATTGTCTCCATGAGTTAAAATTCCTAGTAACAAAATTGTTGTTTTGAGAAATCTAATGTTGTATCGCATTTGGGTAAAAAATTGCACTAAAAGTCACCTTTCAATCATCTAAAAAAAAAAATATTTCATTATTGCAGTCAATTATTTAATTAATTCTACGAGGTCTTATTTTCTAATTTCTGATCAAATTATCATATGAGTGCTTATGTGGCTAATTGGAGCTATTCTTAATAGGTGACTCGGCATGCATTGGGCGCACACTTTACTTATTTGCCCATAGTCAGCCTATTTACACCTCCCACTCTCCCTCCCCTTCACCTCTTTGTGTTTGCTGCAATAAACAAAATGCAGATAATAAAGAAAAAAACTCATTAAATGCAACAACATTGATCTCCATTTTTTAGAGCAAAGGAAAAATAGAAAACAGAACTCATCAAATGCAGCAACATTAATCTCCATTTGTTAGACCTTCCTAACCAATTTGTCTTCAACTTCCTTTTTAGTAATGGTTTCTTTCTTTCTTCATATTGCGAGTTAATAAAAACTGCTTCCTCTGCGGCAAGAAATGAGAAACCCAACACACTCACATTCCCCATACATACTAACCAAAGTTGTTCAAACAAAAAGATGGGGTATTCAACCCAAGACTCATAGTTCGACAATGCATTTGAATTTCAGCTTTTATGGACCTTAAATTGGCAACTGCCTGAGGACTAACCAAAAGAGAATCCATTGGGACTCATTTCAATCAATGTAAAGATTGAATATTGGGGTTTTTCTGATTCTGCAAGGCCTATAATGAGAGTGTAGTTCATCAAGGCATCAGAGTTTGGGGTGTGGCAAAAGAGGCTGCAAATGTAATCCAGGAGCATCACAGTAGATGATGATGCAGTCTCGATGAGGAATGGGTTGCCATTGAGGTTGATTTTGAGTACATTAGTGTGGATTTGCTTGACCATATTAAGGTCTTGCAATTGTTCAGTAGAAACATGTAGAAAGAATGCATGTCGTTCGTTTCACAGTAATTACTTTGTCCTTCATGGTTCTATGTACATAACTCAATAAGGCCTTGTTTGGCAATGGAGACTGAAATGGAAATTGATTTTTTTTTTTTCTTCTTTGCTTCTCGTTTGTTGCAGTAAACACAGAGGAAGGGAAGAGAGGAGGGTGGGAGGAGTAAATAGAGCTTTCTAATAGATAAGTAACGTGTGGACCTCGTGCATGCTGAGTCGGCGATTAAAAATAGCTTGGTTGAGCCACATAAGCACTCAGGTGATCATTTGATTGGAAATTAGAAAGTAAGACCTCATTAGAATTAATTAATTATGCGACTGCAATAATTAAATTTTTTTCTTGGATGATCAAACTATTATTGCCGCTATAGTTATGTGGCAACTAGTGTAATTTACACATCATATTTTGTTAATCTCTTATGCAGGAAGCACCATGTGGTGACTTCATTACCCACTTTTTCTGCCATCTTTGTGCTAATTGCCAAGAGTACAGGGAGATTTGTGAAAGGTCTTGTGACTCTAATCCTGTTGATTGTAAGCTGCCAGTGGTCACAGCTCCTCTAGTTCAGACAATGGAGTCAGGCATTGCAGAATAACATTACTGCAAAACTTCAAGCGGGACCAGCATTGAGCTAGCACTCAACAGCACGTGTTTGTTGTTATACTTCAGCTCTTATTGTACCTTGCCATTTTTATGTGTCTTGAACTTGAGATGTATTGCACTAGTGCGCTTCATATTTATGTCAATCAGACTGAGTTATGTTGCTTAAATCAATTTGAATGTTAACATTGTGTCCCGAGATGTATGCAACTTTCTTACACGGTTGTCATCTGTTTTGATTTCAGTAATTCAAGCACGTGGCAAATTATCTTCATTTCTTTCGCAATTTAAAGTCTTCGGGGTTGCACGCAAGCCTCAAGATGCGTCTAGGCCTTACCTAAGTGGCCCATCAAACAATCAAGTTATGCGAAAAATTCATCAATTCTTGAACTTGCAAAAATTATATTCTAGAATACTTATTTAATCATAACTATCCCTAAATCAAATGCATCAAAGATTATCCATTCACAAATCTAAAAAAATAAAAAAAAAATTCTTTTATCAAGTTTCGCAAACAACATACCCCTCATTTCAAGTGTTTAAAGGTTAGTATATGCTCTCATCATCCAACAAATAACCTAAAAGTCTACCATAAGCTTGAGAATAAATCACATCTCCACCATTTAAATTCAAATACAAGCACAAATCAAAAGGTTTTTCTTTTCATTGTAATGGGGTCTTGGTGGAGAGCATGTATTTTTAAGCTAGTGGACTACAAAATAATTAAACATGCTTACTAAATGCATTTTCAAATGAAACTCACATGATCTTTTAATAAAGAACAAATCTCGCGCCCAAAACATAATCTCACTCTCATGAACCTTAAGAATAATAGAAATTCTAGGCTCTTACTTGATATCTTTCACAAAATAGAATTGAACTGTCTTGATAAAGAAATACATTCACTTCTTCCTCTTTGATTTCTTTAAACTTTTTTGTCTTTTTCTTTCTTTCATATTATTTTTTTCCCTTTTTTGTTTTTGACTTTTTATATTTTGAGCGGAAGAAAGAAGAGTTATTATAAAATCACACAAGGTAAAAATTCAAAAATCAAGCAATTAATCAAATAACATTCTTTCATTCACATCCCAAAGAATAAAACACTAAACCTCATACTGAAGACTTCTCGTTAATTTCATGAAACAACCTCTTGTAATTGTGGAAACCTAATTTCATCCCAAAGCAAACATGATCAATTTAATATTTTAAGGGAATAGATTTTATTGGCTAGCTAAACATAGGATTATAATAAAGAAAATAAGTTTTCGTAGACTCAATGTGGCTCACTAAATGGATAAAATGGTGGATAAAAAAAAAAAAAGAAACAAGTGGCTAATCCTAAATTGTCATAATCAATTTTATGTTTATATTCAATAATGTGGTCTCAAAATGATAACAAATCAAGTTTTAGAGACTCTGACACTATTTAAGGACTCACTCAACAAGAAATTTACAAAATTAAGCACATTACAAGGAAAATAGGCTCAAACCTTTCTTTATAGTGTAAAAAATGAATTTTAATTTTTTTTTTAGAATTTGTAAACTTCCAAACCTTGAGATTTTCTTTAAAAATAGTGATAATTAAATACTTATGGTAGAAAATAAGGTTTGCAAATTAAGAAAGTGAATACAAGGCATAACTAGATATTTTTTACCAAGTTAAGATGAAAATGAGGGAACTACTAAGCACATAATGAGCCATTGACACAATAAAGCAAACAAAACATCAAAAAAAAATTTAAATATATATATGAAGAAAGTAAAATAAAATAGGAACAAATAAAAATAAAATTATTAAATAATACAAACATTCCCCCACACTTAAGACACATTGTCCTCAATGTGGGAGAAAAGTTTTCAGCACGACAAAACAAACAAATAGCATACTAAAGAAAAGGAAAAACAAAAGGAAAAAGAATTAGGAAACTTTCCTAGAATCTCAAGGTGTAGCTGATGGAGGCGGAAGGTGTTGGCCAGAAAGGGCGGCTGGGGGTGAGATCGGGTCGGGATTTGATGAGGATTTGATTGCAAAATAGGAGAGTTGTGTTTTATTTATTTATTTATTTATATTATTTATTTATTTTTTTAATATTTCTCTTGTGCGCATCAATGCCCATCAGTGCGGTTAACCACACAATTGCTGGACAAGGACTACTCTTGGAAAGCAGCCCTTGTGTGGTTTTAATCGCACACATGTGCAGCTTGGACCGCACAAAAATTGTGCACAAAGGGATTTATCACTTTTGTGTATGTGCATTTGGACCCCTTTTTTTAAAAAAAATTCCAACAAAAACAAAACACTACAATAAAAATCACATTAATTAAAAATCATACAACATATCAAATTTTTATAATTTTGGATCTTATTTTATAGTTTTAAATTTTTATTTTTATTGTTTTATTTATTTTTATTTTTGAAAAGAGTAGAAACCACAATAAAATTTTTTTAAAAAAAAAGAAACTAAAACAAGAAGGATAAAATGAAATGAAAAAAAAATTACGAAAAAGAAAATTTGGCTAAATTAATAGATATAAAGCGTTCCTAATATTTTAGTCTCTTGCAACGATGCCAAAAACTTGATACGGTCCAAGGCCAACACCTATAGATCGAATAGGCAAGTGCACCTATTGAATATAGTATAGCATAAAAGTATCGAGTGTAAATCTTTCAAGGACTAAAAGTACCAGTATTAGCTTTTTCTCTATTATTTAACCGATAAAATTAAGTGAATTAATTAACTAATTAAAAGACATAAAATAAAATAATTCAAGAAACTATAATAATGAAAAAATGAAATAGAGAGTGAAAAAAAGGTGACCAATATGACAAATAGCACTTAAGTATTGAATCCTCTAAGATTTATTAAGAAATTAATTTTTCAACAATACAATCTAATTTAATATTTATGGAACCGTGGAAATTCCTATGGTATGTTAAAATCCTTCTCAAGATAATTAACAACTAATTCTATGTTGATTAAGTGGAATCTCTTCCTAATTAGAACCCCTAAAATTGCATTATAGTTCTTTGAATTTCACTATTAGGTTTGACCTTAATCCAGAGGATTTATGTTATCCTATCTCTAGGGTTACATATAACTTTTTTCAATTGTACTAAATCTAGTCAATAATTTGATTTCTCAATCTAAGTTTAAAGAATTATAAGGCAAGAATCAATATTCCAGACATATCAATTCAAGAAAATAAAGAGTAAACACAATTGAATTTCATAAAATAATGAAAAGATTATATATTATCTAAAAAAAATCACAATTCTAAACTCATCTTAGGATTCATCATACCTAAGTACCTAACATAAAAATAAAAAGAAAATAAAATAGAAAAGTTTTCACGATAAAACCCTTGTAGTCTCTAATTTTCTTCAAGCTTGATCGATGACTAATAATTCTCCTCTTTTGGACAGTTTCTTCTCTAGAAAAAAAAATAAAACAAAACCAAGAACTCTCTCTCTAGAAAAATAATAAAAAAAAAAAAGCAAAACCTCATTTCTCTTATTAATACTCCATTTAGTCTCCCTCAAAATAAGAAAAATATCATATTTCACCAATTAAGAAAAAAAACTAATAATCTCTCCTCTTTTGAATAGGATCCAGTGCTTCCCCAAATATGTTTCACGGACTATTCCTATGCTGTATTAGGAAGTGACTGAAATTCTATCTGAAAAAATATCAGAATTGATCCCTAAATTATCAAATTTTTGTTCGATCCTTGAACTTTTGAAACTGCATAATTTCACCCAAAAACTCTCATAATTTATCAATGAGCTTCAATTTCTAGGATTTCCTATAAAATATAAGCCAAAAGTAAGACATCATCTGATATTTTTTTTTCCAAATTTATTCAATTAATAATAAAACTAGCCTTAAAAATACTAAAAATAAAGAACTATCAGTAAACCATATACAAACCAAAAATCATATTTGACTTTGCTAATAATAATGACTATGTGAATGACTATAACCTCATTGAAGAAGATGATGATCTTCATCTTTGTCTTTGAAGTTTCCACTAAGGATGTTTTTGTTACTTTGTGGCTCATTAGACAAATCATCCTTCACAAAAACCATCTTGACTTTCCCTCAAACCCATATTCGTGTACTCATATTAACATCAAGTATATAAAATTCTACCTTTAAATCTCATACATCGTAAAACAACCTTAGGTATTATTTAACAATGGAGGATCTAAACATGTTCTTTAACCAGAAGCAGTAAACCCCTTATTTCTAAATGGCTAACCTCAAGTTCTTATGCTTAACATGTTACAAAATCTTACCCTAAGGACTATAGTAGTCTTAATGCTTTAAGGCTCTATGTCATTTTTTTTAATCATTCTCCATTAAATTCTCTATTTTGAACACTTGGTGAAGGAGTCATACCTTATAAATTAATTATCTTTAGCAGTCATTTCTTTTTTGATCCATAAGAGTTAATAATAAATAAATTTCCATCATTTAGCCTAACATAGCAAAAAATGCCTTACAGCCAAATCTACTATGATAGAAGCATTATCAAAGGAATGCTTTCTAGGTCTTTGAATGTAGTAGTCATAGGATGACTTCATTAGGGCTTGAGAACTATGAATGAAGACATGTGCATTTCAAATAAGCCTTGATCTTTGAGGCCAATGATGATAACCAACATAGGAGCAAGCTTAAAACTTTAACAAATGATGGAAGCTATAAGGAGACTTCATTAAAGTTTCAAAAGATCTTTTGTTTACTCATAAAAGTCTAATTGAAATAGCTAAAGTCATGAAAATGCAAGCAGTCTTATTTGCCAAAGTTGTGTTATTTGCACAAGTTGCATTATTTGTACAAACTACATTATTTACACTAGTTCAAGAGATATAAAGTTTTACATCATTGAAGGTTAGGAATCATAAGGGAACATGAAAAGATAAAGATGTAAAGTTTATACAAGCTAATGAGCTATGTAAAGAGCGAGGATTGGACCAAGCGCTTGAAAGAAGAAAATAAGCCTTATATCATTTATTGAAGCCCATATGGGATAAGGCTTATGTCCTTCATGTTGGATGAATGTAAATATTTCTAAAAGAGCACTTGTTTTTATTTCTTAGCTAGGTTGTTATTAATTTCCTTTTTAGTTTAACACTTTATTTTCTAGTAGAACTAGTTCTCTTATTGTTAGTTTCCTTTTTTTTTTCTTTTAGAATTATATTTAAGAAGTTATTTAAGACTTATTTTCTTGTTCAAGATAGGAAGTTAATGTATTATAAATAGTTCAAATAAGGTAGTTTGTGCAAATACACAGCTTGTGCAAATAAGACAACTTTGATCTTCATGAATTTAGTTCTTTCAATTAGAATTCCATCAATAAAAAAAAGATAATTAAAGCTTTGATGAAGTCTCCTTAATAGCTCCTATAATTCTTTAAAAGTTTAAGCTTGCTCCTATGTTGGTTCTTATTAGTGAATAAGGAAGTGTACGTACATGTCTCCTAGATGACAAAAGAGAGATGGAATTATAGCCTTTGAAGAGACTTTCATAAATTTAGGCTTAAATGTAGATGCTTTTAAGTAATCAAAGCCTAAGTCATGTTTATCACTTGAATTTCTTTGGGAACCCAAAATCAAATCAAGTTTTTCTTTATCTTTGGTAAATGAGGTATTCAAACTCAAAACATCCTTTTTGAGACTCTTATTTTATAAAAAATGGTTTCATAAAACTTTTTGTTATTTAGTAAAACCTCATTTTTTTCCCAATCCCTCAAAAGTCTTTTTCATTCTATCAATTCTATTTTTAAAATTTTATTTCTATTAAAATTTTTATTTACAGCATTATTGGTAGATTTTAGGGCTTTTATAAGATTTTCATAATGAACATTTTCTTAAGCTTTTGATCATCATCATTTATATCACTATCAAAAGCATTAAGGAGTACCTTACTTGGAGAGCTTTTCTTTTTTGTCTTGAAGCATAAGTTAGCCCTCTCTAGTTTCAAACAAAAAAAAGTTGGCCCTTTTCTCTCCTTTTCTCTCTTAACTTATCTTTAGATTGGCTTGATTTGGAGGAGCTTGAATCAACCCAAATTGCTTTATATGCTTTCTTCTTCTTCTTCTTTTCTTTTTTTTATCAAATTTGATCTTAGAGCAATCTATCTTCATGTGACCAAGCTTCCACACCTATAACACTTCACTTGATCAAGCTTGTTTTTTTTCCCTTCCTTTAAGAAAAAGCATTCTTTAAAATTGGTTGGTTATGAGGATCATCTCTTCCTCATCTAAATCTTCATCATTAGAGCTTGAGTATTTAAAAATATCTTTGAGTGCCACCATTTTCTTCTTATTGACTTCCTCTAATGTGGACGGTGCTTCTCTGTTAGGAGTTATCTCATAATCAATAAGATTTTCTAATAGCTCATAAAGGCATGATCTTCAAATCCTTAACATCTTTAAAGGATGTGACCTTGCCTAGCCATTCTTTATGCAGACACCTTAGAATTTTCTTCATAAGTTCTCAGTAATGTCTTTCCTAATGTCTTCATTTATCTAATTATTTCAATGAAACAATCATATATTTGAGAAATTCTCTCTTTTAGTTTCATTAAAAAGAATCATGTAGAGAGATAAAATTGTCTTTCTTATGTTCTTTGACTTAGTTTGCACCCTCATGTATTTATAAGGCTGTCTAGGGTTGTTTTCATGCTCACCTTGTTATATCCATTTCTACTTAAGGCACAAAAGAGCATGTGTGTAAAAACTAGACTTTAGGTCCTTAGGATGTGGATGACGGGAAACTATTTGATTTCTTTTCCAAAGAATAGGGAAAACAATGCTGAAGAAAGTTACAAAAGTTTGAGAGAAACCTTAAATCAAACTCACATTCCATTCAACTAAATCTTGAGAGCTTTTAAGGCAACAAAAGAGATATCTATATAGCCAACTTAATTGACTATACAACTAATTAAAGAAGGCTATATAGACTTCTAAAAGGTTGTACAGATAATCCACAAAAGTCCAAAACCAAGAAGATTATAGAATAGTGACCTGTCAAGCATAAGAGGATTATACAACCAACCAAATGTCTATATAGACAATTTCAGGGCTATACAAATAATTTTTAATCTTTAATCTCTATAATTTTCTTTAATCCTATCCATATAGAGAGTGTGAGAGGATGTGGGATAAGGTGCAATTCGAGCCAACCTCTTATTAAAGGGAGAAGGGAGGCTTAGTTTTCCTAACAAAATTCTATTAAAATCACCTTTTTACCATAAAAAAAAAAAAACCTAACACACACATAAGTCACAAACCCCCATACACACACACTTAAAGCATTCAAGGTAAACCAAGTTTCGCACTTATCTTTAGCATTGATTTCCATTGCATTTGAAGGAGATTTCTAACACTTAAAGTGCCTTCAACAATAAAAGGCATTGTTTAAGGCATTCCATGACTCATTTTTCCTCCCCTAAGTTCTTTTTCTTCCTCTTCTTCTTCTCTTTAATTTTTATTTCAATAGTCCCTAGTGTGTTGTACAAATGAGTAATGGTTTGTATAGCTAGCACTATTCCTATAGCTTTGTTTTATGCTTATTTTTTGTGTTTTTCTTATTCTTTTATGATCATGTGAGCTTCTTACAATAAGGATAAAGTAGGTTACAAAGATCGATTCCTCACTTTTGAGGCAATGATCAATAAATATGGTTGGTTTAACTTATGTATTTTGCACCTTTTGTTACTTATTTGCTTTGTTCTTTTCTGCTTTATGTGGTTGATCGTAGAAAGGGCCTATGGATTCATCATTACTAGATAGGTGGTTAGAGTGTGTATTTGGTTTTTTGTTATTTCTATTATGTACACCCTTAGTAGAGTCCAACCTAGCCTTCTTATTGCTTTCTTGGCTCTTTCACTCTCTTTGGAGAAGTGGGTGACAAAACTATGACATTTAGGAGAGGATCCATAACCTAAGGACCCCATTTTTTGTGCTTATTATTTTGTCATTATTGTTGTGTTAATGGAGAGAATGTTTGGAAAACATATGACCCAAGGCATTGGTCTCACTTCTCTACTTTGAATACATGTTTGAATGATAACAAAATAATAACAAAACCAATAAAAGTTCTAATGAATGTATTTTTAGTGTTTTTGTATCTTATGAATAAGTGTTGCAGTCTGGACCATCCAACATATGTGGAGCAATTTCTAACTGGTGTTGTCCTTTCACAAAATGTTCTAGTTTGAACTATGCCAAACTTAACAACAAGTGTTACATATTCACATTCTTCATAATAGGCATTAGAGAAACACTTTAGATTAAGCTAAAGCTTTTGGACCTTCGGACGAAGCACATTGTATATCTCAACAAGCATTAAAGGTAATGCCAATAGGCATTGTGAATTCTCCAACTGGCATTGAAGCATTTCTATAGATTTTGAAAGGTAGATCACAAAGCTCATACTTCTTGGGAAATCAACAACAAGCGTTGATCATACTCCAATAGACATTGAGAAATGCATAACGGGCATTAGCAAATGTTGTTGATGCCCAAAGTATTATGGACCATCCAATAGGCATTGTGGGATTCGCAATGGGCATTGAGCAAACCTCCATTAGGCATTGAGAAACAAACAGTGAGAGTTGGAGCTATATGTTGCAAGACAAATAGGCATTGCTGATAATTAACGGACTTTATCACCTCTAATGGCTAGTTTTGTAGAAAATCTGTTAGATTGATTAGCAACTATTCCAATGGTTAATATGTAGTTTTGGCTATATAAGGAACATTTTTTAAGACTGAAAAAAGGTTAGAAACTTTGGAGAACATTTATAATCAACTAGAGAACATCTAATAACCTATTTGTGCAAACCTTTTAGTGTTACTTTTAATTTGGGTATAATGAAGATTATTTTATAACTCTTTGAGAGTAGGTTTTTTTTAGTACTAAAAATGTAATTATTGCCTATTTTGAGAGGCATTGACACTGTTTGGATCTATTATTGCTCCTGCTTAAAATGATGGTATTGTACCTAGAAAAATACAAAAGGTTGGGTTAGTTATCTTGTTCCTTATTAAAATGGAGTATTTGTAAAGGTTGTCCTTAAGCCTAGAAAAGGGAAGATTTTTCTTGAGACTGAAAAAATAATAGAAAAGGCCTAAGTGAAAGCTTGAGGAGTGGAGTAGGCACATTATCAAACCACTATAAATCTTTATGTTGATTTATGGTTATTGCTTCTACATTATGTGTTTGTGTTTTTATTTACAATCCAATTCACCCCTCCAATTAGGTTGCCTCATCTCCATCTAAATCAACAATTGTTATCAAAGTTTTAAACCTTAAGTGTAAGAGGGATATGATCATGGTAGCCCAAAATAAGTATAGACCAAAAGGACAATCAGTTGTGAGACCTCTCTTCTTTAATGGAATAGATTACTAGTATTAGAAGAGTTGAATGTGTTACTTTCTCATATTTGAATCCATTGAGTTGTGAAAAATTACAGAGAGAGGTCCATACACTCTAATGAAGACACTTACTGATGGGACTCCAATACATAGACATTGATGAGATTTCTGAAAATGACAAGTTGCCAACAATGACAAAGCCATTCATATGCTCTTTTATACTTTTTAAGCAGAAGTCAATACAACAAAGTAAAATATGAAGTCAACTATCAAAGAATCTAGGAGGCCTTGGAGATCACATATGAGGTAAAAAATTAAGTCAAGGAAAACAAGATGGAGACCCTTATTTTCAAGTATGAAACCTTCCTAATAAAGCCTGATGAAACAATCTCAAGAATGTAGGATCGATTCATTAAGATTGTTAGAGAAATGAAGGCTTTTAGGAAAATATTTACCAATGAGGAACTTATGAAGAAAGTTCTAAGGTGTTTACTTAAGGAGCGACTTGACAAGGTCACCTCTATCAAGGATTCAGAAGACTTGAAGTCCATGCCACTTAATGAGTTGTTGGGCAATCTCATTGGCTATGAGATGAGCCTGAATAAATAAGCTTTATCCACAACTGAGGATGCAAATAAGAATAAGATTGGAATAACACTCAAAGCTACCTTTAAATTTTTTATCTTAGATGATGAAGAGTTGGATGAAGAACATATAGCCTTCCTAACAAATAAAAGAATGTTGAAGAAAAAGGGCAAAGGCAAGCTTAAGCATATTAAATGCTATGTATATAGGAGGCTTGCCCACATGAAAGTAGATTATCCTAAAGCCAGTGATAAGAAGAAGAACAAAGACTATATAGCCACTTAAGATGACTATAGTGCATCAAAACCAAGTGAGGAAGAAGAAGAACCAAGGATGAGAATAAAAGAAAAAACTAATATCTATCTTATGGCGTTGGAGGAGAACTTTTTGAAATAGGTATGTTTTAGCTCTCTTGATAGTGATATAAATGAGGATGATCAAGAGTTGACAAACATGTTTATTATTAAAAATCTTATTAAGGCCCTAAAATCCACCAATAATGATATTGATAAAAGTTTTGAAAGAAAAAAAATTTTGAAAATTGAAATAGTGAAACTAAATAAAAGTTTTGAGCTATTACAAAAGGAAAATGAAGCTTTATACAAAGAAAAGAAGTTTTACGAAATAATGTCTTTTCAAAATGAGAGTCTCAAGAAAGAGATCTCAACTTTATAGGATTCACTCACCTCTTTTACAAAAGGAAAGGAAAAACTTGATCTTATTTTAGGTTCTCAAAAGGCTTCAAAGGATAGACATGACTTAGGCTTTGATCATTCTAAACCTTCCACTTCAAAGTCAAAGTTTGTGAGAGCTTTTACTAAAACTAGAACTTTATCATCTTCATCAAAATCACATAAGTACAACACTAACTATTCATATTCACATAGGCCAAAGGCAAATCATGCCTTTATTTATGGAACCAAGTATTTTAAGAATGCATAAGTTCCTTCACATTTTAGCCATCAATGTTTTAGGAAGCCACCTTACACTTGCTCTACAAATGAGCTTAGGAAAGCATTCATTTGGCAATTCTTTTATTATGGAAAATTTGGACATAAAGCATACTTTTGTTATGCTAGGTTAAGAGATGAACATGTTTATGTTGTTAACCCTTAAGGACCCAAAAGAAAATGAGTGCTAAAGAGAGTTTAATTTTATAAGATTGGAGACACTTCACCCTCTATTCAAAATAGGGAATCAAATGGTGAGCGAAGCTATAGAATTTGAAGAGATAATTGTATTTTGGAATTCATAAACTATAATGTATCTTTATCCCTCCTTATTGTTTAACATGTTTTTACTAAGGGGGAGTTTGAATTATAAATCTCTAGTAACTATCCTTCCTTTCTTGCTTTCATTAACATAAAAAGAACATGTGACCTCAAGTAATGTTAACTAGATTATTATTTCAGTAACTTCTAAGATTTATTAGAAGCAAACATTCAGATAAGGGGAGTTTTCCTTCTCTAAGTAATATGTATTTTAAATGTTTGCTTTGTTTTTGAGAAATTTGATCTAAAAAAGGGGAAATTTGTTATTTTGCTTTTAGTATATCTTTTTGTCATGATGACAAAAAGGGGGAGAATGTTTGGATGCTTTGATTGGATGTTTGGATGCTTTGATTGGTATCGCTTATTTATTTGGATACACTTTTGAATACTCTTGTTTGAACTTTTTTGGTAGTATAACATCTAATGTATTTTTAACATTTAACATTTGGTATTCTAAGTGGTGTATTTGGTATCCTCTATTTGTTTTTAAATTTTGAATATTTGGTATCAAAGCATCTTGATTTTGTCATCATTCAAAAAAGGGAGAATGTTGTGTCAATGAGGATAATGTTTGGAGAACATATGACCCCAAGACATTGGTCTCACTCCTCAACTTTGAATGATATATTTTGAATGATAACTAAATAATAACAAAAGTAAGAGAAATTGTAAGGATTGTACTTTAGTGTGTTTGTATCTTGTGAGCAATTGTTACAGTTTACACAATCCAATGGGCGTGAAGCAATTTCCAGTAGGCATTGGGCGTTGGAGAAGTGCTATAATTCTAGTTATGCTAGACTTAGCAATAGGCATTGCATATTCACAATAAGTATTAGAGAAACACTCTAGATTGAGCTAAAGCTTTTGGACCCTCTAATGAGATACACTGCATATCTCAACAGTATTGAAGCTGTTGCCAATGGGCATTACGAATTCTCCAATAGGCGTTGAAGCATTTTTACAGATTTTGAAAAGTATAGCATAAAGCTCATACTTTCTAGGAAATCAATAACATGCATTCATCATACTCCAACAGGTGTTGATCATACTCTAATGGGCATTGAGAAACGTGTAATGAGCGTTGAGCAAATGCTACAGATGCCTAAAATGTTATAGACCATCCAACATGCAATGTGGGATTTGCAACAGGCATTGAAAAAACCTTTAATAGGCATTGAGAAACCAACAATAGGCTTTGGAGCTATTCGTTGCAAGACAAACGAGCATTGCTGAGAATCAACGGCATTATCACCTTTAACATCTAGTTTTGCAGAAAAGACGTTAGACTAATTATCAACTATTCCAACGGCTAGTTTGTAGTTTTGGCTATATAAAGAACATTTTTGAAGATCAGAAAGAGATTAGAAACTTTGGAGAATATTTGCAATCAACTAGAAAACATTTAATAAGTTATTTGTGCAAATATTTTGGTGTTGCTTTACTTTGGATAAAATGAGGATTATTTTGTAACTCATTGAGAGTAGGTTTTCTTAACCATTAAAAGTCTAATTGTTGCCAATTTTGAAAGGCATTAACACTACTTAGATCTATCATTACTAATGGTTAAGAGGTTGGTATTATACTTAGAAACATACTAAGGGTTAGGTTGCCTCTCTGATTTCTTAATGTTTGAAGTTGTTTTCACTTGTTTTAACATCCTAGTGTCACCTATGGCCAGGGGTGTTCCTTGATTGCACTTACATAATGCATCATTTTAGAGCATGTTGGGAGAGGATCTTATGATTTTATAACCCCTTTTTTGCATCTTTATTTTCTACCCTAATACTCTTTGATTTCCATTTGCACGATTATCATCCTATGTCTTGTATGTTAATGTTATCTTATGCCATTATAGTGTTTCATGTTCCATATTGTGTTTAATATGCTTAATGATGAATATGGATAGTAAATTAGGCTCCCTAATTGGCCCCCTAACATGGCTACTGGCGTTGGACATTATGAACTTATAAGCTAAGACCTTAAGCTATAAGGATAAAGTGGTATACCCTTATTTTAATTGCCTATTCTAATAGTTTTGGGGGGAAAGGTTTTCTTCCTATTTTACTCATGTTTTTGAGACTAATATGCACTTGTTTTTGCAAGTTAAAAGAGCCATTAAATGCATGTTTTGTATTTATTTAAGTTAATTACATGTTAGTCCCACCATTTGAATATGTATTTCCCATCCCCGTCTTATATATATATTATTTATTTCTTTCTTATATCATGCATATCATATTCATACATTGCATACTTAAATGGTTATGGATGTGGCTTGACTTAGAAGCATTTACCTAGGTGGATAAATCAAAAATTGATTAATAAAGGTAAGGTATAAAAGTGAACTGTTTATTGTCTAGAGGTTGGATCCTTATATCCAAGCAACTTAGGAGTACCTAACCTTGTTCCAAAGTTGTACCCAACTCCTGAATTTGATCTCTGATGGGGTGAAGATGGTTAAGCCTTCTAATTGACCTATTAGGCTTAAAACCTATCCTCACCCATAATTTTATCCTGACCAAAGTCAACTAACGACTCTAATCAATCTTAGGAGTGGCACCAAAGTACTATCCTACCTTAGCCCTCTATTGGCCATTTGATGTCAAAAAGGGTTTCGACCCTTCCATAAGTCTTTATAAAGATCTCTCGATGTTCCATTCTCGTGCCATTAATGGGATTATACCAATGTATAACCCTTATTCTCTCGATCTCCTAATGATCGATAAAAGATAGGGAGTCATAACCAAGATTCCACTCGTTTGTAGCTGCAAAAATTGAGGCATTTAGAATGTGGTAACCTTGTTTTGTTCTTGAGTAATGATGATTCTATTTTTATCTATAAAGCAATCAAATGATATTTATATATCAACAACTACAAATGAAATAGAAATAAACAAACCTGAATAAATTATAGCAAAAAGGCAAAAGCAATGAGGAAGAAAACCTTATATTAATTAACCAAAGACATTTGATCTCACCAATGGAATTTCATGAAGCATTAATATTTTAATGACAAGATGGATTATTCATTATAACTATTGATTGTCTCTACAGTGTTTAAGTTCTCTTTCTCGAGTAGTCACTCAAGTTTGTAGTTTTATTTCATGAAACTATTTCTCAATCTGAACTAAAAATAGAATCACTCATTTAGATATAACAATCCTTAAGGATATCAATATGTTAAGTGGGTATCTATACTTGTCAATGGATCTAAGAGGATTAATTTTAGGTTTATTTGAATTTATAATCTCTTGAGCTATAGATGAGACACAAATCATGCAATTAGTGGCAAGTCAATTACAACCATTAGGTTAAAAAATCTTTCACTTGCAAAAGAAACTAAGATCAAACATTATCATTAAAATAATAAATCATGCAATCTTTTTCATGGTTATCAAGGCCCTAAATAAAAGATCTAGCCCAATATACTAATAAAGCAAGTCAAATCCAATTGTTTAAGCATTAACTTGAATAAAGAAATAAGGAACAAAAAGAAAGAAATAGAATTCTCCAAATTAGCTTAATGGAAAGATAGACATGCTAGTAATATGATGGGTAAATTACAAATTTGGTGTCTAAACTTTTTAATTTTTTCTATTTTGGTCTCTAGACAATTCTTTTATTAAATCAAGTGTCTAAACTAGTAAAATCATTTTCAATGTGGTGTTTTCTCTGATTTGAACAAGTAAAATTCATAACTTCGTTACATATATCCGAGATTTTATACATTATTTCAATTAATTATGTATCTAAAATTTGGATACAAAATTTTTTTACTTTAAATAAATAATTTATTCATTTTTTGTTTTACTTTTTGTATATATTTGAACAAATTCTATAATGATAGAAATAAAATTTGTTCAAATATATATAAAGTAAAAAAAAAAGAACAAATTCTATATTTAAAGTGAAGAAATTTTGTACTCATACATAATTAGTAGAAATAATATATGGAATATGGTACCAAATCAGATAGATTTCCATATGGTAGTAACTGATTGTATAAATTGGAGAAAAACACCACATTAAAAATGATTTGCCAATTTAGTCACTTGATTGAAAAAAAAATGTTTAGACACCAAAATAGAAAAAATTAGAAAGTTCAGACGACAAATTTATAATTTACCCTAATATGATTAACAAGTCATACCTATGCAAAACATTCGAATATAATTGGTAATAACAAGCTCTCAATATGTTGTCATCCAACTTCTTAATAGTAGTAAGACTTATATTCGTTACCCATTTTGTAATCTCATATCCTTTTAATTTGATTCCTACCCATCAAATTAATCCTTACACTCTTCAGCATGCTAATGATGTACTTTTCCTATGCTTATAAGTGATTTTCATTAAAAGTCTCGCATATATTATTGTCTACCATGTCACAGTTAGAGGTGGTGGAAAAATATGATTTGCACCAAGTTGGTAGAGGTAGTAGGTCTTCAATAAAACTAAAAGCAAATTCATTTAACACTCTAAGTTGATCTTTAAATTATTGTTAATAAAGGTTTCGTAGCACAAATGTTGAACTACTTCCTCAATTTAGCTCACCTTCATTTTCTTTTCACCATCTTGCATGTATATACATGACACACCATTTATGCTCTATTTTTTGGTAATTCCTTCTTAACTATTTGAATTAAACCCTGCAATAAATCATAATGAATAAATATTATATACAATGATTACATGCTTAGAATTGTACTAGTTTAATGATAAGAATACCTTTCATATATCTGAGATCAACACAAGATTTGTGTTATCCTTAAACCCTAAGTCCCTCTTGAGCATCTATAGGAACCATATCCATGGCCCTATAGTTACCCATAACTACTGTCTATGTAATAGGAAATTAAGAATTATTGACATCCATTATGATTACTAATAGTAACCCTTGTTTGTAGAAAGTCTTTAAAAAAACACCATCAAGACCCTAATAACTAGTCGATAGCCAACATGCAACCCTCTCTTTAAGGCATCAAAGAATATGTAGAAAGTTTGGAACTTATCAGCTCAAAGCTTGGTAAACACATCCATTATGCTTATAGGATTAGTGGCCTTTAATTCAATTGTATAGCCCTATAACATTCCATACCATTGCTAGTAATCACCTTTTCTTTTTGTTGTCAGTATTTCTTTCATCTTCTTACATATGTTAAAAGTTACATTAACCTTAAATTTTTTGCTAAACCTTTCAACTGAGATTCTAAACTTTATATTTTCGTTATACGATATCTTACCTGTAAAATAATCAACTAATCAATCATAGGTTACTTTCATATTTCTTAATATCTTATAGCGTATATGCTTAGGCTTATAGTTTTGATTTGAAAATCCCTTGACTTAAAATACACATTAGCATACACAAACCATGGATAATATCTAAATTTGTATATAGCTTTCACCTTTTTTTTTTTTTTTTTGTCATTGTTGATGTATTTTTACTCCACTCCCTAATTACTTATTTAAGTTATGGATGCTTCCCTAAAAACTTTAGTACTATTAAAGCAAATGCCCAACACAAAATCAAGATGTGGTTGTTTTGATTTGTATAAAATTTTATTGCCTTTCTTCCTCTTGAATGTGTCCTTATTTTCGATATTAAGATATGCTTCAATTTAAGCACTATCATCAAAATTACACCACTTTGGATCAACTCAACTTTAATGGGATCATCATCTAGGAAATTATATATGCCAATCTCTTCATTTTCTTTATTAGCATTTGACTTTTCATCTACTTTATCTTTTTTAGCAGTAGCTATAATTGCAATTTTCTTCCTTATCTTTTCCCTCATATTCTCCCTTGCCTAAAATAGCTTTTCATCTCTATTTTCATCATCAAATTCCATATTAATTATAAAATATTCCTACTCATCCTTATTAATATAATCCTCACCAACATTCATGTTTGAGTAATTTCCTCTATAGTCATTACCACCTTCATTGATACTTTGAATATTTTAAACACTGAAAAATTTATCATTCATAAAATAGAAAATACTCCTCATTAACATTAGTATTAATTTTTGGTAGCAATGGCACATTACCAACAATTTTTGCTTTTCATCCACCTCATGCTCAAAATAAAAGTCCACATGATTATCCTCTTTTGCCAGCCTAGTAGTTTTAAGTATGAAATCATCATTATGTAAGAACCTTAAGCGTATATTAAGACTTATCCCCTTAAGTCTCCAATATAACTTTGCGTTATCATCAGACACATTTATTTGCAACATCTTTTAAATTATTTTAAGATAATGTAATTAATTTGTATCCGTAATAGAAAATTCCTCAACCTTACCCATAACGTACTTTAAATGTGAGTCAAATATGAATTTTTCCATGAAAAATTTTGACATTTACCCCAAAACTCATCTAGTAACAGTATAATTTTTTAAAAAAATATTTTATTATTCAATCCAAAATAAGTTGCATATCAGAACATGGCTTAATGCATAAACCTTTTTCCAGCAAATACTACCTCATTCTTACTGCGCCATATATGCATTTCGGATAATCTATATAGTCTCTGTAAACTTGTGTATTTACAAAACTTAACTAATAATAAAATTCTAAATCCCTCAACTAATAAAAAAAAATCCAAAATCCCTTAAAGAATAATAAAACTAACACCAAAGCTAATTAAAAAAAAAAATTAGTAATGGAAGCCTTAACTTTCACAAACAATATTCAAATAAAAGCTACATCCATTAGATTTCCATAGTTAATGCAGAGAACTTTTGAATTTTCAAGCTTTATTCTATCCTAAATGCTCGCTTAATTTTCCCACGTATAACATATGCAATAAAGATAAAAGATTGCTTAAATCTGAGTTAATGCTCCTCTCAATACTTGTTCATGTTCAATTTCAGTTCAGTTTCGCCCTTATATAGACAAAAAATAAGAGTGACATTCTTAAACAAACTAAAAGTTTATCCCTAATTGA
Organism: Omphalea diandra; assembly: GCA_949677035.1. Classification (NCBI taxonomy): domain Eukaryota; kingdom Viridiplantae; phylum Streptophyta; class Magnoliopsida; order Malpighiales; family Euphorbiaceae; genus Omphalea; species Omphalea diandra. The sequence continues at coordinate 34,724 of CATIWR010289567.1, forward strand.
ACCTTCTTAAATCGTTGAGTGATCAATTTGGTCTCTAAGTCATTAACACGGAAATGAGTCCTATTATATTTACCCAAGTTTGAGTCTCTTCCTTTATCTGGATTTTTACCAGAAAAAGCAAAGCAATAGAAGAGGAAATATGGTTGTAGTTGCGACGGCCATGGATTCGCTTAGCGACATAGCTGCGAAGATGAGGGAGGCTCTTCAAAAGAGTCAAATCATTACTGATAATGTTGTCTCTATTCTTGGTTCTTTTGACAGCCGCCTCTCTGCTCTCGAGACCGCCATGCGTCCTACTCACGTACCCATTGTCCCCTTTTTCACGCTTTCTCCAGATCACTATCTATTAGTTTCTGGGGCAAGTGCAAGACAAAATGTGAGAATCTCGGTTTTTGACGTTTCATTGATTAGATCAACCTTTTTCTAATCTGGTCTTCAAATAGAAGAAAGATAAGAATTTTGTTTTTGAGGTATTCACTTTAGTTAATTTTGTTTTTTGAGGTATTCACTTTAGTTTTCTGTGTAAGGAAACACAGAATTGGATCCAAGTGTTTAGTTTCAGTTTGTCATTGTATTTAACTCTTGTTAGTGTTTTACATTGCTTTGTCATTTGGAGGCAAATTGAAGGAATATAATTTTAGGCATTGAAATCTTTCCATAACAATGGTTACACAAATTATAATTATCACTGTTGAAGGATAAATGAATAGACCGACTGCTTGTTCTTTTTTTCTTTTTTTTTTTTTTTTTTTCAATCACCATCTCTTCTAGAGATGTGATTTAAATGTAACAGAGCACACAGATTCTGTTGTCTTTCAATTTTGTCAAATTACTCAATGATGCATTCAGATCACGCCATTAGATTAATTGCTTTCATAAGATCTCTCATTGTTTTTTGTTTTGTTTTTGTAGGTAAGAACACATGCTATAAGCAAAGCGCACGAGAGCATTGATAAGACTAACAGAGGTCATATTGTCGCAATTTGATCTTTCTCGGCAGGTTAGTTTCATACAATTATGAATTGGAGGTGCTTGTATTGTTTTCAGTAGATTATTTTATCAGATTGCTGGCCTTTCTTCGTTATTTTTTTTTTCTTTTTTTTCAAGTATGATGTTTCATTGGCGTTCCATCAAACGCAACTTGTGTGTTACATTCCTATTGAGACTGAGTTGTCAAAGAATTTCTTTCCTACTCTGACAAACAATCCCTCTTGCTCAGTTCTATTAATTTAGTTAATTTTGTTGTTCCAAGTGTAAGTTAATTTGGGTGTTTAATTTTGGAAGTCTTGCCTTTGCTACTGCATTGGCACAAGTTGTAGTCATTATAGCAGTCACTTTGTGGAAAAAAAATTGCTGAAGTACATGAGTGTCTCTGGATTGCATGTTCTATTCTGATTTGCATAGGCATCACAAACTAGTAAAAAGTAGGGAAAGGAAAAAAAAAAATTCTCAATAGGAGCTAACAAACGAACTTTCCCAAATCGAAAATAACAAATAAAATTTGTTATCTTATGACTTTTACTAGACACATTTAATAATTAGAAGATTATTGGTACATCTAATTCTTAGTTTTCTTCTGTCATTTGCACCAATGATCTCCAATTGGAGAAGACTGCAACTTAAGCATTGAAATGTTATAGCGACAACTATGTAAACATGAACAAAATTGATGTAGTAATTTAAACTGGATAACTGTTTCTGGGGCTTGCTTGTGAAAGAATTAGAGTTATTAGGCATTTTGCCTTTTATCTATATTATTGGGCTATTAGAATGATACAACTGACGCATGTATAAGTTTCATATTCTCATTCTACTTGTTCTTGTTCAATATGGCTTTTGCTTGTTGCTCTGTAATCTCTATGGCTTTTTAATTGAAATGAAAAATTGCTTAGATGCATGACTTGCACCTAATTTTCATTATTGACACCTCAATCTCTTCATGTTCTGTGGTGCCTGTTTCAATTGCTTTGTATATAGGTCACTCAGCAGGTTGTTCTGTTTTGGACTAATCCTGGTTTAATCTGAGCACTAGGTTCATAAATGATCACAATTAGATCACTTTTTTAGATGCACGTTTAGCACTAGGAAATATATAAAGTATGAACAATATCAATGAACAGTGTTCTGGAAAAGCTTGAAACAGTTGGTTTCATTTAATTGGGGTTTAGGATGGTATTGAAATTCTCTTGAGAAATTGAGGAATGATAATTATTCTAAGTTTTCAAGTTCAAAATTACTAGGAGTCGTTTGGTTCAAAGTGGAGAATGAGAATGAGAATGATTGTTTTTACATGTTGTTTGATTCTTTTTGATTGATTGTAGAATGAGTCAGATTTCATTTAAACATGTTTGATTGAATATGGAAAAGAAATGGGAATGAACTTTATGTTTTTTTATATATTTATTTTGAATATATATAATTTTTAAAATTATAATATTTGAAAAATAATTGTATTAATTTAAAAATTTGTAAATTATAAAAAAATAATAACAATGAAATGTTAATTGTTTGTAAAAAAATCCAATTGCAAATAAAATAATAAAGAATGATCCTAATTGCAAATAAAATAATAGAAAATCATTAACTAAATAATACAGAATCATCATCGATCGCAAATAAAACACTGAAAGTCATTAACCATAATATTATCCCTTGCAAATAAAATTACAAGTCCAAGTAAAATGTTAAAAACTCATCAAATTTAATATGATCCAAATTTAAGTAAAATATTAGACAATATTATCCCATGTACACTCTAGAGACTCCATGAGAATCATAAAGAAGATTAATAGCATATTGTCTCTTGAGATTAGGTGGAGCTTGATAAAATACTCTTAACTTGTTTGGTTCAACTGTAAGAATATTTGTAACTTGTAACATTTCAGTGTTTGGCAAGTTATTAATTTAAAGCAACTCATTTAACACATTGTTGCTTTTTTCAACTATATCGTGTTCCCGTTTCTCTGCATGTGACTATGCACTTGCCATTGTTCCAAGGTGAGTATATATATTTGGCTCCTTGCTCATTTTCTTCTGTTTTCTTTTCAATCTTTTAGAAGAAGAGTGAGTTGTTGATTGAGTTACAAATATTTCATCTTCTTCATTATCCTCATGTGTTGGGATTTGTTTCATTAGTTATCTCTCTTTCCATATTTTTTTTATAGCTTCTTCAAAAGTTTCAACATTTATTCCATTTGCTCTGTCCTCGCCTGCCAACTCTCCAATTTAACAAAACAAAGGAAAAGATACACCCCAAAGTCCCTTTGTATCCTTATGATTTTGTAAACATGACAAAACAAAAGATAAATATTTGAGATAAATAGCCTTTTAAAATAAAATAAGCATACTAATATTCATTGCCAACAATCAAGTTACTCATGTTACCTATATATGAATTCTACAATCACACATCATGCTACAAAAAAGACAATAATTAATATAATCTAGTGCTCACAAGATGAAAATTACAATCACGTTACTTGACACCATTCCTCATTGAAATTCTTTTCACATTGTACCATTTTTCTTACATCATCCCAAGCAAAACTAGATTTACTCAATATTTCAGCTATGGTATTATGTTTCGTTTTCATAGTTTTTCACCTCGAATCAATATGCAGATCAACTCTCAAACCACAAGAAGTTTTTCATTCATCAATTCTTCAACTCGTATAAAGTGGACAGTTTTTCAAGTATTACCTTGTTTAAAATTAGGTTTTGTAGCCACCTGTTGTAAGCATTCTATTAAAATGTGATTCTCTTTGGCAGTCCAAACCCTTTTGTTTTTACCTCTACCACGAATTAGTTGGCTATTTCCAATAAAGTTCATCTTAGCAACCTTTTAAAAGGGAATGGCAAAAAGAAAATTAGTAATCCGAAAATTAGGAATGAAGAAATGAAAAAGTATCATTCAACCGGTTATTGCATTATCATTTTCTTGCCATTCTAATTCATTAAAACAACACACGACAAGGATAAAATTATTTAAAAACTTGCTAATATTTCATTGATCACAGACATTTTTAACTTTTCACTTCACTCACCAATATATATAATCAAGGGAAGATAACACATTAGGTAAGTGTCAAAAAGCTTGCTACCAAATTACAAAGTTAGGACATAATCATACTCCTATGCTAAACTTTATAAACTTATAATGTACTATAATCTATTAGAGTGAATTCTCCAATTGTTGAACATTTGTTGGGCAAGTGAGTTTCTAAAATTAGTCCAATGATCTGATGTTTGAATTGTTGAGATGAACTCCATTTCATTTTCACCACCACCACATCATCTTCTGCATATTCTTCTTCATAAGCTTCCTCAATATTTGTTGGCATATATCTCTTAATTAAGTCATGTAACAAACAACATGTTAAAATAATACGCCTTTGGGTTCTACTTGGATAATAACAACAACTTCTAAGAATAGACCATCGTCTCTTAAACAAACTGAAACATCTTTCTATCACATTTCTAGCTTTAGAATGTTTCATGTTAAAATACTCTTCTGCAGTTTGTGATTGCCTATCATCTCTCCACTTGTCAAGGTGATATCATTGCCTTTGATATGGGGTGAGAAATCCCTCTCCATTAATGTATCCAACATCCATTAAATAGTAACAACCTTCATATATAAAACATACAATATATTCAACATCTTGTCTTATATGACAACTCTTTTTTTAACTAAAGAAATATTATTAATAAGTATTACTTTGAGGGACCTTTAAATCGTTAGGCCTAAAAATCACGTCTTGAAGGACACAACAATCATGTGTCGAACCCTTCCAACTAAGTAGCATATATACAAATTGCATATCAGGCGTACAAACACCTAGGACATTCATTGCAATATTATATTTCCTTGTTTGATATTTAGGTCTTTCCTCAACAGGCATTGCCACATTAATATAAGTACCATTTGGTGCTCCTAAGCAATTTTACATAGAAAGAAAAAAGACATATACTTATATAGTCCATAAAATTTTTTTATTAATTATTTTATGTATATTTTATGTACCTTAAAATATTTCCATCTATTTTATGTGCAATCATCAATAATTGGTGTAGGCTTTTTCAATAACTCAGGGGGCAATTTCAAAATAACCTTTAGATAATGGTTGAACTATCGGCTCACACTTTCTCCACTTCTAATGAAATAAGTTGGTGTTGTCCTATTTTTCTAATGATGAGATAAAATATATAAAAACATAATAACAATCTCCTCCAATAACATATTTCGAGTCCCTTGTAAACTCCCAATATCCCTAACCATCTCACAAAATATTCCAAATATGCGTCTATTCATGTGAAGTTCACTTTTACACATTTCATCACTCTTTCTTATTAGCCTACTTATATTTGCTAATCAAAACATCATTCTATCTTTTTTTCTATCTCTTAATTGGCGTCCACTAATAATAGTTGCACCCATCATGTACATAGTAAAAACAATAGTGATAATAATAATTAAGATTATAGCCATTGAGAATTATGCTTCCTTCTTAATGTAAGGCCTAAACAAGACGTTTCTTAAAAAAAAAAGTGAAGTTAATTAGAATAGATTAAAAAAAAAAGTAAAGTTAATTAATTAAAATAGGTTAAATCTTCATCACCACTGCTAATAATAATAATAATAATAAAGACCACAACATTCACACAACTTCATCTAACAAAACTTAAATGCTGAACAATTAAACTATATCTTATTGATTATATGTGTAACTAAAAAATGAAACAAACAATTAAGGGGGACATACCAGATCCATTTAAAACTTAAAACTTAAATCGTGTTATGGGAAAGAGTAGATATGAATTTTCAAAAACTAGAAGTATTTGAAGAAGAAGCAAATGTAATACTTGCACTTACTGAAATGTTTATAAACTCTACTATAGTAAAATATTTTATCTTTTTTTATATAATTAATTATATTTAAATATTTACAATGGTAAATTATCTATTTATATTCATAAATTTTGTACATCTTTTGTCTTTTTCATGTAATTGATTCTCTTTTAAGTTATGATATATAACATTTCTTTAATAAAATTTTTTATCAACCTCTAAATTTTAGAAATAATTGAATTTAAGCAAAGGTACATGATTGTTTTCTTATACATATTCTTTTTATTGATATTTTATATATTGATTTTAGAAAAATAAATAATTGTTTATTATTCAACTATCTTTCGAGAAAACAAAAAAAAAAATAGAACTTATCAATCAGTATCATTGATCCAGAAATAAATAAGAATATTAATAAAAAATGAACTCTTGACGTCTACACTAATAAGGTTACTCTTTACTTTCCAATAAAAGCTATTTATTGACAACATATTGTATATATTAATATTTTATTGTAAGAATTGTACATTTTATAATACTTAATAATATCATTGATACAAGATGAATCTTAAAGTGGATGAATTGATTTCTGCAATTATTGAAAAAAAAAAAAAAAGAAACTTGTTTTCTTTCAGGAAACACATTTCTTTCCCTTGGGAAACCGGATCGACTGTTTGTTTGCCCTAGGAAATGGATTGTGACTCTTTTCTGCTCCTTCCTTCTCTGTTTTCGGCCCGACATCCTTACTTGACACCAACTTCGAATTTGACAGCGACTTCTCGTTCTCCCTGCAACTTCGAAGGTGATGGCAGTTGAGCAGCAATTGTAAAGCGACGGCAGTGCGGTCTCTTGTAAGTTTTTTTTTTTTTTTTTTTTAAATACTGCCTTGGGTTTTCAAATTTTTAGTTTTGTAGCGTGTATAATTTGAGGTTTTGAGGTGTATCTGCCATGCGTAATTGTGTTTGGAATATAAAATTTCGAATTTCATTTGATTTGGGTCCTCGGTTCTATGCTGAATGGATGGTTGTGGAATTTGGATTTAATTCTTAATTTGAGATTAGCTAGTTAAGCTTTGTTGGGTATTATTGTTGATTGAGCTCCAAAAAACACAAGATGTCACTGTGTTGGAGACTTCGTTATCCGATTTTGTTCATGGTTTGATTGATGAACATATGGAAATATTAATTGCACGGTGTGGACTTATCACATTTTAAATTTGAATATGTTGATTCTTGGCTGGCCTGCATGATATATATGTTTTTTTTTTTTAATTTGTTAGCTAAACAAGTTTTATCATTCAATTTATGAAATTATGGAGAAAACTCAAAGTTTTATGGTTATAATATCCAGTTTAGTAGTAGGAATGGCATAATGGCATTGGTCTTAACTTATTCAATCCTATTCACAATAAATAATTTTCTTTCAATATACCTTTTCTAGGTTGTCTTTACCCTTATTTCTCCTTTTATTTGGCAATGGAATTGCTATTTATTATTTCATGAAAACTAATAATTTTTTGGCCAATATTTGGACTATTTTAGGGTCAAAACTAATCATTTTTTGGCCGGGATTTCTATGAAAGTCTTGTAATACGTTTTCTTTTTTGAATGTACTGTTTGGATTATGAAACTTATAAACAATTGGTTTCTTTTTTATGAAACTTGGTTTGTTATTGTCTATTATCATACTTAATTTTGATCTTAATGATTGAATTTGATTGTACTATTTTTTATAACATTTATTATTTACTTCAATAATTATTAAAAATAATATATATATATATATATATATATATATATATATTATTTACAAATATACCTTTATATTTTTTATATTTACATGTTCCCCTCATATTTCGTTTTTTTTATTTTTTGAAAATATTGTTTTCATGTGTCCCTTTTCCCATTTTTTCGTTTCTCCACTTCTATTTCCATGTAACGTAGACCACGAGCAGCCTCAATACCAAGAAGATATCTTAAATTACCAAGGTCTTTTGTAACAAATTTGCTGCAAAGTATTTCTTGGTTGAGAAGTCATTGACAAACCTAATGGAAGTTTCATGCAAATTTGTTCTTCGAGATCCACATGCAAAAATGCATTTTTTACATCCATCTAATGTAAGGGCCAAGACTCTGAGGATGTAATAGCTTGAATGGTTCGCACTGTGGGCATCTTAGTAACTAAAGCAAATGTTTCTTCATCGTTAAGCCCATATTCTAGTTTATTTCCAAGACAAATCAAGTGAGTTTTGTGTCTATCTAAAAAACTATTAGACTTGAGTTTCACAATATAAACCCATTTACTCCCAATTGGCTTGACATTTGAAGGACAAGGAACAATATCTCAAGTATGGTTTTCCTTGAGTGCTTGAAGTTCTGCTTCCATTGCTTGTTGCTAACACTAATGTTCCATAGCTTGTTTATAAGAAGAGGGAATACAAATAGAAGATAATGTAGCATACATAGCCACAGGGGATGGAAAATCATATCTATCAGGAGGTTTGTGAGTTCTAGAGCTTTTTCAGAGAGGAACAGTGTCACTAGTAACAAGAACGAGATCAAATGCCACAGGAAGATTGGGAGGAACCTTAATGAGACTTGTAGGAGGATTAGATGCGAGACATGTGCGTCTATGATAAACACAATAAGGTTGAAATCTCTATACTTGTATTCAAGACTCTGGTGCCATTTGAAAGTGTGGCAAATTAGCTAAGGAAAATGATTCTAAAATCTGTTGTGTGTTAAAATAAGGGTTGATGTTCAAAGAAAATTACATTTCTTGAGATACAAATATGATGCGCATGAGGATCATAACAAATAAAACCTCTTTGAGTTCGAACATATCTTGAGAAAGCATACTTGACAAATTAAGCAATAAGTTTAGTTCTTTTCTATGCAAGAAGATGAACAAAACACACATCCAAAACTATGAAGATTTGGGCAATCAGGTGCATGCCCAAACAAGTGAAAGAATGGGGAATCATTATTCAAGATGGGGGAAGGCAATTTGTTTATTAAACAAACAGCAATAGACAAAGCTTTACACCAAAAAAGAGGAGGAACATAAGACTCAATTAAAAGAGTTCGAACAACATCAAGAAGGTGACAATTCTTCCTTTACGCCACATCGTTTTGTTGTGGAGTGAAAGAACAAGATCGTTAGGAAAGAATCCGATGACTTTGAAGAAAAAATTAAAATTCATTTGACATATATTCACCACAAGAATTATAATGCAATATTTTGATTTTTGGTAGAAAATTGTCTCAACTAAAGCTTGAAGGATTTTAAACACAGATTTGAGCGATGTGCGAAGTACATGACAATTAGGGTGGCTAAAACGCCTATGCCACATCTGATTATCACATTGGACAACATTACAAGTGTTCCAACTTGTATATAATAACTAGGAAGTTTTGTATAGCTTGATTATAGGAGATTAGTAAGAGCTAATTAGTTGACTGGCCTTGTATAGATCCTTCCTAGAATAGCCTCATGCTCTGTGTATATAGTCCTCCCATCAGAGTGAAATAAGATATAACACAAATATTCCTCTTCCTTTCTAATTACATAGTATTAGAGCAAATCTGATCTGGTTTTAATTTCAGTTGTTAAGTGTCATTCTGGATGTCTATGGTATAGCAGCCCGGTCTGGTGTTGCTGTTGTATTTAATTCAATTTCGATTTTAGGAGAAACAATTTCAATTTTAAATGGTCAATTAATCTGTTGCCACTTAAGGGGAGTGTTAATATTAAAAGTTTTACATTGGAAAAGTACCTAAAATATAAAAGTTATATAATAGTTTGAACTTAATTATTTAATTGGTTAGTTCTAACCTTTTAGCAATGACTTACATAAACTCATTTTAACTCATTTTCTCACTTAACCTTCACTCAATTCCTATCACTTTCACCTCATCAATTCAATTTTTATTCCATTTCTTCAAATTTCTTAACATGGCATCAGAGCATATTCGACAGTTTGTTAGGTCAGTCATTTTCGGTCGCGAGCTATCATCATCGCTTGCCTTAGAAGGAATGTCACTTACCGATCAACAGTTGCCCAAAATCCGGTCACCTGAATCAAAATGTGTGAGCCACACGAGTCAAAATCAATTTTCGCCCTCCAATCATGTGTGGGCTCATGGGTTGTCGGAAAAGTCACTAGTCTTCTGTCTTTAGGTCGCCTCGGTCTATACTTCTCCTGAGAGTGCCTAGTTAACTAAATCAAAAACAACGTAAACTTTGACTTTCTTTAGAAGGAAAAGACACTTTGTGATGTTCTCCTAATTGAAATGATCACATTTTATTTCAAAAACAAACTCATTAAAAGATTTTTTTTTTTAAATTGGGAAAGGTTAGGCTGACCCAACCGATAATGCCAATACTAGGCATAAGTTAGTAGACTCTCCCTGACTCAAAGGCATGTTCAATCATTGTATTTGTCTGGAGATCCTGAAAAGTACAATGAGTATGAAAGAAAGTCATAGAACAATTCAAGGATTTTATAATTTGATTAACAAAAAGAAGAATATATGACAATTCTTGAACATGTAAGACTTGGTTGAGCTCAAGAGAGGAAGTATAAACTGTACCAAAACTAGACACATTAGAAACAGAACCATCAACAGAAGTAATTGGTGAAAGAGACTGACAAGGTGTAAAATTTTTGAATTGATGCTGGTCATCGTTCATATGATTTGATGCCCCTGAATCTCTATTAACCAAGAATTACCAAAGAAGGTAGTAAGTGCCCCAATACCTAATTGGAAGGAATGGGAAGGAATAGAACCTGTATAAGAGGTAAGCAAAACAATGTGCTCAATTCCACACTAAAAATCTTGGTTTCTTTCTTATTGATTATGTTGATGTATATTAATTTTTTTGTATATTACTGTTGTTATGACGTGTCATGAAATTCTTGAGAGTTGAGCTTAGTTTTGTTTTAGAGAAAAGATCCATTTCCACCATTTAAAAAAAAATTAAAATTTTTAGTGAGATGCAAGGCTCAAGGCCCAAACCTAGTAATGACAATCGCGCATCTATCCAACAACTCTTATTCAACGAACTCAGTTCTACTTTTTTTTTTTATCTTTTATTTCCTCCTACCAAGTTTGATTGAGTATTTTTAATTTACACAAGAATTTAAAATTTTTGTTTTTCAATTAATATCATTATTTTAAATTATTTTCTTATTAAAATACTTTAAATAAGCTTTTGATGCAGTGCATAATAATTTAAATATAATGAATTTGTCAATTCACAAGAAGAGTAAGATAAAAATGATAATTTTTGAAATTCAAATAAAAAGAATTTTTCATCAGAACTTGAAAAAATTTATAGTAATCTGTAATTTCAAACTCAAGAAAGTAAAAATTAATTATAAGCGTTGATATTTATGTTAACCAATGAAAAGTATTTTAGATATTTAATTATTAAGCTAAAAATTAAAAAAGAAAAGTTTAAGTTTATATTTTTGAATGGATTAAAAAGAAAAAAAAAAAAAGGTCCATCAAAGAAGTATGTTTACAATTCAATGCTTAGAATGAGAGCCAAAATACTAAAAGCGCTTTTGAGTTTTGAAATATAATGCTTAGAATAAAGCGTAAATTACTAAAAACCTTTTAGTTTTTGTTAAAACACACTGATGAATTCGTGTTATAGAAATATATTTTAAGATCTTCGTGTTTTGTGATAAGTCATATTAAGTAAATTTTCCAATTAAATTTAAGAGTCATAAAAAATTAAAAGATAATATATATGTGATGCGTTTTTTTAATGTTCAATTTTCTCTTTGTCTTATCCTCAAATTTTCAAATCCTAAAAGTTGCAATAAAATCAAATAAATAAAGATAATATATATGCGATGTTTTTTTTTTAATTTTCAAGTTTCTCTTTATCTTATCCTCAAATTTCCAAATCCTAAAAGGTGCAATAAAATCAAATACAATAATATTACATTGTTTTAGCATATGTTTTATAGGTTGATGAAATTAGAGAAGAGATGGACAATTTGTAAATTGGTGAGATGAATGACAAATTAAACACGGTTTTATTTAATATTTTAAATTTAATTTAAAATATTTATTTTAGTATATGAAATAGAAAATATATAAAATATTAATTAGATAAAATCATTAAATAAATTGCATAAAAATATTATGATTTAATAGGTTTAATGCATTAAGATAATTTATTTATTATCAGTTTATAAAAATATATTTAAATAATTAATTGCTATAAATTGTTATCATATTGTTTTCAATAAAAAAAAAAAGCCTTATAAAAAGAATTATATTTTTTTTGACCTTTTGAGAATTTATATTAGAAAAGGAAAGAAGATTGTATAATATTAAAATATAATGATAAGATTATAATACACTACTAATAATTTCAATTTATTAATGAAATTATTAGGTAAATTTTAAATAATTGTTGTAATTTTACCATAAAATTTTGAATGTATTTTAATATGTTTTAAAGTTATAGTTTAGCAATAATTATAATTATTAAATTATTGTATAATTAAAATTTTGAATAATGATAGTATTAATATGAAGTGTTGCATATTAGTCATAATATATTTATACTATATTTATAATAATTATAGTTATAAATATCCAATATATTGTTAAATTATTAACTTCACATTTTATTATTTTTTCATTATATAATAATCATTAAATGAGAAGAAATGAATGTTATGATAAATATATAAAAAATAATTAATATATGTATAATATTTTGTCATAATATATCACTATATTTATAATAATTATATTTATGAGTATTTAATATGTTACTAAATAATTAAATTCACATTTATTATTTTTACGGTTATATAATAATCAACAATTAATTTAATAAATATAAAAATAATTAATATGTGTAATTATTTTAGTATATTTTATATGGAAAACTCTTTTAAAAGAGTGTTATATATATA
>CATIWR010289621.1:0-16704 GCA_949677035.1 Omphalea diandra
TCATCTTTCATTTTTATCCTATTTTCTAAGTAAACTAAGATTTCATTGAATAGTTTTCCCCCATATATTGCTGTTCTATCCCTTCCCACATCTACCACGTTCCAATGTTGACTGCCTAACGGATTTTCTGTGCACGAGAGTCACATTTAGAGAAGTAACAAAGAGTTGTTAGTTATTGAATAACGCGTTGCAACTTTTCATATATAGCAAGCTATAATCCCAATAAGGCTGGTTACTAACAGTTATAAACTGAAAACAACCAGTCCAATTCTCTCCCTAGCTTAATTCATGTGTGTATTACTATCAGTACTATATATAGTTATATCCAAATTCATCAAGCCTAACATGTGTTTAATTACATTAAGTTCTCAAAGATTTTTTTTTTAAAAAAAAAATTACAAGCAGAAAGAAAATGTCTAGGGAAGATGATGATGAATGTGCTAGACTCCGTAGCTGTTTCAACAAGTATGAAGAAATTGTGAAACAGGTAAGTGCACATATTTAGTTCTTAATGTCTAGTTTTTGGGATTTCTAAGTGCAACTTGTAATGAAGCTGATCAATGAGTTCAGTTCTGTAACAGGTTCTATTGCTTGATGAGCTCACTGATTCAATGGACCCTAAATCTAAATTACCAACGAGGAAAAATGTATTTATCTTCATCCACTCCATTAACTTATTTTCTTTTAATATAATTGATTTAGGTGCGTATATTTTTCACATTATCTAAATCAACACGCTATTTGTAAGAGATTAGTTCAGTTGATCAGTGAGTTCGCTTCTCATGTTATTACTAATATGTGCTTGACTATAAATGAGAAACTGACAATAGGTTTCCTAATATTAACCCATACACTGGGACACAGGCTACTTGCCATGAATTGATTCCAAGAGAAGCAAACATTATGGCTTTACTTTAGGAGGTTAATAATCATAGTTCCCTAATTATGATAAGCATCATTTGTCAAAGTGTGGTGGAGCTAACTAATGCAATTACAAGTTTTCTCTTTTATCATTTCTTATGATTATGTTCTCACATAACAAGACATTTTAACTTTCACTGCACTTAAAGACTTTGATTCACCTCTCTCATATAATTAAACCATGTCTTTATATATATATATATAGTGTTAATAATAATCAAAATTATTCTTTTAGCTTCATCCAATAACTTAAATTTTTTAAGTGTATATATATATATATGTTATTATTGTGCACATAATTGTATTTGCTTGCAGAACTGTAGGGGTAACAGCAATGGTGGTGACAATGGCTCAGTGATCAACCGTGAAAGCTTTGATCAAGTGATCGTGGGGACAATAACAAAATTTCTTCATGATTTGAATGCAAGCACCAATATTGATTCTAATCCCAATCCATCTCCTAATCATTGATACAATACTTTGGTTCTTTTGCCTTTGATTTCCAGTGCAATCCCAGAATGAATAAAGGAAAGGAAATTAATTGTTGTGACTGATTAGTGATTATTAAGTAACTTGTTGCAATAATACGAGTTATCAAGGTTTTAATAAATAGGGTTCATGCATGGAAGCCTGTAATATTTCTACTTAAAAGCATTGTTGATTTACTCCCTACGACATTTTTTTTTTTTTAACCTCATATCAAAAGAACAGTTCAAAAATATATTTCCAACACTAAACTTATGATTTTATAGCACATTCACATACAAATTATATAAAAACTAAAAATAATAATTATGTGAGAAGAGATAATTTTATCTAAATAACATGCCACATCATGCCATAAAAATAACTTATATTTTTTTCAATTAAATAAACTCTCATTGATGTTTGAATTTATAGAATCATAATTTTTTATTATTATTATAAATTGAGCTTATTAATCTAGACTTATACTAGTTGCTTGCAAATTACAATGTAAAAATTTTTATAAAATTATTCATTAATCTACACATCGCTTAATATTATTATAACAATAATAATAATAAATTTAATAGTTATTTTATAAAATAATTAGTTAATTATTTGAACAATTAAAACATAATATATAAAATAATTGAAAATTATTATTATTATTTTTATAGCACATACACATAAAATAAATAATTATATTATAATCATTTCAAAAAACAAAACAATAATTATATGAGAATGGATAATTTTATTTAAATAACATATGCCACGTCAAGCCATAAAAATAATTTTATATTTTTAATTAAATAAACTCTTTTTAATTTTTGAATTTGCAATATCATAATTTACTCTATTGCATATAAGTAAATTTCCATCCACTAAAATGGCACAAGCTTTCAATAATATAATGAGAGTTTTTACAAATATCAGTAAAATAAGAAAAAAAAATTCAAATATTTTATTTTATTTCCGCAGCCCAGCACTAACCCATCACCAACATTTTCGTTACAAGTCTAATTTATACAAGAAAAAGAAGAAATAGCTTAATATTCTGAGATATTAATATTGAGTATCAGTGGCATAAATGTCAGTTGATTCTCTAATGTGTCAAAGATACAGAGAGGCCGTAGCCAAGACACATACACGAATACACCAACAAAGACAAAGCTGAGTGGGGCAAACCTAATTTATGGGACACTCAGAAAATCGATTTTTTTTTTAGAAAAAAAAATATTCATCAATGAAATAAATTTTGGATTTTAAATTGAAGAATTGAATTGAAAATCCCATGTCTAAATTCAGATCATAATCATTGCCTGATTCTTTCAGATAAAGACTAATTTTAAGTGAATGTTGAAAATTGACGTCTCGACAGTGAAAACAGAAATGGTGGGATGTTGAAAATTGACATCTCAGAAAGTGTCTCGAGAAGTGCTATGGAAGATTTAAATTTCAATTGAAGTCAAATTTATTAAAAAAATGAAAACAGAAATTCATTGGACATTTTTATTACTTTGTGGCTTGGCACATATATTGAGTTATATATTCAGGACATATTTGATATATTAAAAAAATAAAATTTTATCTTTATATTTAATATTTTAATTTATTTTAAGAATTAAAATATATAATTTTAAAATAATTAAATATCTCGCTATTTTTTAAATTATTTTTATTTACTTATAAAATATATAATATTATATATAAAAATTATATTAAATATTTAAATTTTATTTCTTTATTAAACTATATCAAATTAAAACATTAAAATCTTAAAAAATCTATAGTAAAAATGAAATTTCATTTCTTTTAAAAAAATTTTCAACAAAATTATTTACGAAAAAAAAAAAAATCATTGTCCAAAGCTATCAAGTCAGCTTAGTTTGAGAGCACCATAAGCTGTCTGGTTTCCATTTGATGCGAATAAACGATTCTCCTTTGGGAAAAAGTACAAATGAACCGCTAATATTTGTGTTGGGGGCGTAAATAAGCCTCTAAATAAAAATTTAAACCAAATAATTGTGAGAAGCTTCTTATTAGTGTTAGCTAAGCCCTCACACAAACGGAAGCTAAACAGAATTTTTTGCACCGCTAGAAACCCCGACACAAATGCAGCTTAACGGTAAAAAAATTAAAACTCCCAACTCTGTTTCAGTGTCTCCTTTCTATTTATATTCCATTAAAACCCTAAAAATTGTAGAAATGAGGAATTGTTCTGCAACGAAAGTAGGTGAAATTGATGAGAATTTTAGTGAAATTAAGTCATTAAACATATATGAGAAGTGATTTGCGATGAAATCATCATCAATTTCAACTGGCAAGAAGTAACATTTAAATGAATTACGAGGGACCAACAAAGTACTGCAAATGTCAATGGATGGGTATGAGGATAAGGCTTCAAGGTGGACGTCTTGGACTAAGGACAATTTAGGTCGTAGATTTTATAGTTGACCAAATTGGAAAGTAAGTAAACTGTTTTTATTAGTTCTTCTATATATGGTGAATTTTGAGATTTTTTATTTGATTTAATTGGGTGAAATTTCGGGTTAAGAGTTATGGTTACTTTAAATGGCATGATGATGATGTGAGTTACAAGGTTAAATGTTTGTTGTATGACCTAAAATAGGAGAACAGATTGTTGATTGCTAAGAATAAAAGGTTGAAGGATATGAAATGTGATTTGGTCTCTGAAGGTGACTTGGAAAATAAACTGGATGAGTTAAGGGATGAAGTGAAATGACTGAAGAAGTTTAATATGATAGAGTGCCAAATATTACAAAAGAACGAATAGACAACATATGTTATTGCTTTCTTGTCATGGATTGTGTTGCTAATGATGTCTTTATTATTATAATGGATTAAAGTAGTGCATTTTGTGTCGGTTTGGTATTCTTGAGAATTGTTGGGATTAGGTATGATGTTATTACGGGATTAATTATGTAAAGAACATTTGTTTTAGTGAAATGAAATTAGTTATATTTGGGTTAATATTTGTGCAATATCTATAAGCATAAAGAACACATAATTTTGAGAAGATAATCTGGTAAATATTAATTCATTAATCCCAAAATTCTTACAAATAAAAAGGGTCAAGTGAAGAGTTGCACTCAACATCCTAAAATACATGAACAAAATGGAGCTTCCTAAGTTCAGAAGTACCACTAAGATCCATTGAAACTTGATTCAACACATGAATTCTAGTTCCTGAGGAACTTGTTAACATTCAAAGTCATACATACACAAAACTTATAAAAACATAAATTTGCTAACGAAACATGTGAATCATTAAAATCAGGCTACTGGTGTAAAATCATCCTCAACATCTTTTTCTTTATTCCTTTTATTGGTAATCATTTCATCTCTTTGCATTTCCAGCTGGTGGGTGTAAGTGTAAGTCCTCCTTACATTGCAGACCTGAAGGCTAAAATGGTGATTAGTTGGCTTTCTGACTTCAGTTCCATTCTCTAATGAAAATGATTGTCCTTTTAAGTGCACCAATTGGCTTTTTAGCCAACTTCTTCCTTATTGCTCTTTCACAAGGATGATGAATCTAGTTTTAACATCTTGGTTTACAAAGATTGATGCAGTGGATACAAAAGCTATTGATATTAAGGTTTCAGATGACATTTCAGGCTCCAACAAATGAAATCAAATTTTGCTATCAATCACTAGATGACAAATGAATAAAACACAACATTCTCACATTCAATATTATTAGTCCACTATTTAGATCAACAAAAGTTCCATATACAGGAGGTGTTGAAGCTACTACAAGTCTTGAGTTTGTTTGTCTTGAAGGTCTTGTTGATAATTTTGGCCTTGAGCTGGTTGGTGCAACATTTGAATGAGTAGCAGTAGGTTGTGACTCATTGGTTGATTGAGAGTCGGTTGTTTCATTGTTTGGTACCTGAAATGAAACCAAAGCATTCCATTTAACACAAAATATAAAGTTTAATATTCATTATTTAGTTCATCTCAAAAAATTTAGAAATCAAACTTAAGTTCCTTTCAATGGACAACTAACCCTATTATGTTATTCTTAATGACATATACCACAAGTTTGTTTCTTTCTCTTATTTGATAGCTTAGTTGAACTAGGGTTTGGCTCATTAGAGCCTCTAAGTATTTTCTTTCTTGGTCTGTTTGGCATTTTCATAACTGGTGGAGGTTTTATTGGCTCATAAGCTTCATAATTCATGAATCTTTTCCCAAGGAAAGGTTACAATGGAAACTGATATGTATCCAAATATGTGGATTTGTGATAATATTCGAATGTGAATGACAAGGGATCAATCTTACTGTGGTGGAGAGCACACAATGCATGTGAGCATGGAATTCTAGTAAGTTCCCATTCCTTACATGTGCATAATTACTTGTCAATGAACAGTATGTGCTTGTCATCACCTTCTTCTATTTCATAGCCAACATCACCATTGAATTAAACTTTACATTTTGAGGCCAACTCCTTATTGTCTGCCAACTTTTGCATAGCATAAGGACTCCAATCATTATACCGTTTAGTGACTATTGCCTTGTTCTCTGCAATCTTATTCATTTTTTGTAGCCTAATATCTTCAAACATACTGATAATAAGCTTATGTTTGGCAGATAAAATCTAAGAATTAAAAGACTCTGAAATGTTGTTATCAACCATTTTAGACTTGCATCTGGAGCTAAAATAAGCGCTACACCAATATTCAAGTGGATACCACATCAAATCCTTTGCTGCCTTCTTGCTCAACCTACCCAAAATTTTCAAATTATTTATTCAGGTGGATACCTCATCAAATCCTTTGTTGCCTTCTTGTTCAACCTACCCAAAATTTTCAAATTATTTTTAATTTCTTCTTCAAATGTGCTCCAGGCACAAATCCAAAATTGTTTTTTCAGTTTGTCCCCATGCCATTTTTTAGACTAATTAACTAGTATGACCATCTATCAGCTTTAAGGAGCACATGATGGACAACATTAACTTATACAATTAAATAGCATCAAAGCACAATAATTTTTAAATGAATAAAATATAGATTTAAAATGAATGAGTATGAAATCATACCTTTTGCATATCATAAATTGAAATGAACTTTGAACCATCAACTAAGTTCAACTCCTGAGCAAGCCACCACAGGAACCACTTCCAATTATTCTTATTTTCTTTATCAATTACTACTCATGCTATAGGGAAAACCTTCCTATAACCATCCTTACTAACAGATATAAGGATATGTCCTTGTGTAATACCTTTTAAAAAGCAACCATCCAACCCACTAAAAGGTTTACATCCACTTAGCCATCCTTTTTTTCGAGTATCAAGACACAGAAACATCCTCCTAAATACTATTCTTCTTTCTCTCAATGCATCTTGACGCGGTTTTATCTCAGCCTTTAATCCTAGGTTACTTATTTTTAATGCAACAACGTAAGTTGCAAAATACCCAAACACTACTTTAAAGCCCCCATCTAATTCTTCCTTTATTTGCTTCTTAGCTCTTTTGTACTTAGCTTCACTCACATTTATTTTTAGCACTTTTTCACACACTATTTTCATATCTCAGGACTCTTATATATTGTATCTTTGAAATATTTGCCTAAGAAAGTAGCACTAGCACTTGGAACACTGTACTCCTTAAAACATCTATGTTCATTCATTAGTTTCTTCACAACTAACCTAGGATTCCTGCCATCCTTTGATATGAAGATTTCAAATAGGCATCCTTCTTCATTCTTGCATTTGGCCCTCAATCTATATGGCTCATTTGGATTGATTTTCAAATTTTTTCCATATTCTACACCATAATAGCCAAGGCTTATCTCACCTTAATTGCATTCGCAAATGTCATTCCTAACTAAAAACACTTCAACCCATCTCCCTTATACCTAATCCTTTCACTTTCATCACTCACATTATCATTCTCTTCACATGTTTGTTCATCTTCTATTTCCTCACTCACATATCCTAATGGATCAGCATAAAAGGTTTGACACAACTCAGGGATTGCATCAGTTACACCTGATCCCTCATTTACACTAAAATGGCTTGACTGTATAGGTATTTCAACCCTTTCTGCCTCATTTTGTGTTCCACCATCAACCTCTGCCTGATTCCTGTTAACTCTTCACTCTAATGCTAAGAAATCTTGAGCAAAGATAGGGACATCAATGTCATGATCCTAATAAATGTCCACGTTAGTCACCCAACTGTATCTATTTATGTAACTAATAATTTTCCTAGCATTGCCATTATCTTTCAGTAAAAATAACTCATCATTTAAGCTTTTACTAGGTTTAAGTATAAATATTGACTTCACATTAGGAACCACTAATTTATTCTTATATTTTTTTCACAATGTGAGTATAAGATAAGAAATCATGATCAAAATCTTCAACCACTTTAATGGTGTCATCAACATATTGGAGTTCATCATCTTTAATAACCTATTAACCCCCATAATGAAAATGTAAATCAACCATAAAATCCATTCTGCATGAAATAAAAATAAATATTTCAATGCACACTATTATTTCATATTTAATATTTTGTAATATGTAACCTACTATATTATATAATCAGTGTTTCAATGTCAAAGGCAACAAAACCCTAATAGATATTTCTAACAATCTCAAACCAAATTATTGATTTTGGTATAAAGAATACAAAAACCAATAGATTAGGTATAGAAATCAACTTCACCCATAAGAAAACAAACAAAATCAACCCTCACACACCACTTTTACTAACCTGTTATTTTTTCTCTAATTTCAATACCATAATAGCCTTCACTTTCGGATATAACAGAGCTCTCAACACATGATAAGCATGGTAAATTTGGCTTCACTTAGGGTTAGATTCAAAGAGAATGAACAACCTTTGGTAATATTATATCTGTATTTGTTGGTTGAGAGATGTAATTATTCCTTTTGGAGGCAAAATTTTCATCTCAATGAAGCTATTTATTGGGAAGTGGGTGCTAGTTGTGCATTTGTGTTAGGATTTTCTCTATTTGTTGGGAAGTGGGTGTTAGTCGTGCGTTTGTGTGAAAGTTTTCTAACGGTGCAAAAAAATTTGTTTAGCTTTCATTTGTGTGAGGGCTTAGCTAACTCTAATCAGAAGTTTCTCACAATTATTTGGTCTAAATTTTTGTTTAGGGGCTTATTTGCACCCGACGCAAACATTAGAGATTTATTTGTATTTTTTTCCTTTTTCTTTTTTTTTTTCTAACCTTTGGCCAAAACTTTTATACACCCTATTTTTTACAGGAAAACTTTTATACTCTCTTGGGATTGACTACTAATTTTAAAAATAATTCAATATATTTATGACATCCATGTTGTATACTGAATTAATCAGTCATTTTAACCAATGAATGCAGTTGTAAGACAACCAATATTCATTATTATCTTAATTATATATACTTCCTACAATAAATATGCATTATTACTTTGATAGGTCATTTTTTCTTTTTGATCTATCAAAAAATATAGATTATTTTATTTTTTATTAATTATTAATTTAATGATTAAATGTCTAACATATGTTTCATTAGTTAATATAAATATCAATACCTAAAATTAATTGACTCTCTTGATTTTGAAATTGTAAGTTATAATATAAATTTTTCTTTGAGTTCTAATGGATAATTTGATATAAAAATTACTCTATTTTCCTTTTTCCTTTTTATAAATGAGTTGACAAGAATTATTGTATTTTACATTAAAAGTACTATTAAAGATATTTTAGTTAGAAAATGGCTAAAAATAATTATTTTAATTGTAAAAAACTAAATTTTTTAATCCATGTACAAATTGAAAGTGACCTGTTAAAATTGACAAAGGGAGTATTTATTTATTTTCCACACTCAACTTGCAGGAATAGAATAGAAAGAAAATATCAATATTTTCAAAATCAAATCGAATCGGCCAGTTGAATTGACAAAACTGAAAATCAGCTACCAATTCAATCCAATTAGGAATTCAAAATCAGACCTCCAAAAATTCAGTCAAAACCGGTAAATTTCAAATAAATTCAGTGAACTAAACCATCAAACACAAATTCTGAAAAATAAGCTAGTCTAACCTCATTTTCTTCATGTAGACATGCTTCAAATTCTGGAAATTGTATTTCTTTTTAAAATATGATTCAAAACCACACAAAACCCGGAAAAAAGAAAAGTTTTAAAACTCTTGGATACTTTTGTTTTTAAACAAAAAAGATAACCCACCATACATCTTTTTCCTCAATCGTCATAAACTAAAAAAACAGAATTCTTTCCCTTTCCTTAAAAAAAAAAAAAAAAAAAACTCAAAATAGAAGATTGTAAAATCTTGAACTTTTTCTTTTTCTTGTAAAATGAAAAAATAATTTGATCATTAGATCAACTCATACACATATAACTATAAACAATCATAAACACAAATAAAATCAAATTAGAACTCATCAAAAATTGCAAAAGAAAGAGAGAAAGTGAAACAATGGGTAGAAACATTAATTACAAGAATGAAATCAAAATCAAAAATTGAATCAAAGAAATCGAATTGTAAAAAAGAAATTAATTACCTCTTTTGGAAAAAATAAATTTAATTTCTCTACATCCATGAAGAGGAAACAAAGAACAAGAAATGTAAATGAAAGAGAGAGAAAAAGAGAGAGAGAGAGGGCAGCAAAAGAAATGAAACAAGATAGTTTTTTTAAATTTCAATGCTTGGAAGTGGATCCGTTGAACCGATCAAACCGCAAATTGATTAATTGATCAGTTCAATATCTAATCTGATTTTAAAAATATTGAAAATAAAAATAAAAACAAACTAGATATTAGACGATGTATTTGATTCAAATTGAGACGCAATAAATATATTTTAATAAAATAAAAATTTAAATATATTCATTAAAATGCATTTATTGTGAATGAGTAAAATTATAATTTATAAATAATATTAATTTTTTATTTTTACTTGAAACATATTCATTGTGTCCCAACTCAAACTAAATAGCATTTTTATTATAGATTATGCATCTATATCATACATTGAAAAGATTATGTGCATATTTATTGACAATAAATATTGGCAGAACACGTTTCGGAGACAACTCGATATCTGACCAAAAAATGCAGACTTCATATCTTCCAAAATATTTTCCCTATTCTATTCTATAATAGATGTCAATATTTTCTCTATTCTATTCTATAATAATGTCAATATTTTCTCTGAATAGATGTCTTATAAGATTTTTACACATATCAAAAATAGATGTATTATAAAATTTTCACATATCAAAAATTATATTTAATAAATATTATTACATAAATAAAATCTTGATTACCCTTACTCAATTATTTTCATAAAACATTATACTCCATAAAAAAATAAAGATGAGGTAAAATTTAAAAATTAACTAATATTTATTAATAATTATAAAACGTCAAGTATTATGATAAAAAATTTTTCTTTAAAACGATATTTAATTTAGAATGAATAGAGTAATAACCAAATGTCGATAAATCCACACAAAAAGTCTAAAACTTTATATTTAACGCATGAGGGAAGCAATTTGAGCAAGGCTCCTTTGAGAAAAGAACCAAGCTTTCACCTAAAGTTCAACACTGCCAACATTTAAAGTCCTTATTAAGCAGTACATCAAATCTTAGCCGAGTACAAGCAAGGTGAAGTGAAGGTAATAAATAGCATTTAAGGCAAATAAATGGCAGCAGACATTTAAATGAAATCTTGGAAACAAATATCTGTAGGGAAGAGCTCATGACTCCTTGTTTGTCAGCAACTGCTAATAAGAATTGGAACACAGAAGGATTCAAAATTCTTTCCTTCAGTTTCTATTTCAATTTCCATAATAAGCTGAAAAGGGTGAGAAAGTTTCAAACCAGTTATGTACATAGATAAGGCAAAATGCACTACATAAAATTTAATTAAATTAAGATATGATGCAAACCTGGGGCTACCTTTAAATATTACAAAACTTTTTTTTTTTTTTTAAATTTTCAAAATTCTCCACCATTTGCTTTTTCATATTCAACTCAGGCAGGAGGGAACATCAGGTGAATGAATTATCATCACACAAAAGACCAGTTTACAAAGGAGAAGGCAAGGCAATGGATAGCATTCTCATCTGCAGCAAGGACTTGCCAAGCAATAGCTTGCTCATATGAAACATGGCGCCCCATCGTAGAGATACAGATTCCGCCTGGCAGGTATGCAAATCCCTGATACCAAGCATAAAATTACAACTGAGTAATAGAACTTATGCGTACTATTTCCAAACGAGTCTAGCATAGGGACTTTATGGTACAACCTTAAAAACTCAGTAAGTCTTTCGCAACTACCAATTTTCTACGCTACCTTAAATCATGTTCTAGAAAGAGCTAACAGCAGGAATCAATCCACTGGCTTAGTGGTTTAATGCTTCAAGTCTAATGCCAGAATGCCTGAAAGTACTGGAATACAATTCCAAGGCCAGAAACACCTCTCATTTATGGATAAGGAGAGTTGTTTTGTTAATTTTTGGAGTTATTGTGCAGCCTAGGTCCAATGAGACTTGAAAGAGCAACCAAAAAAGGAGCCAACATTTAAGAAAAACATTTTCAAGAGCACCCTTAGTGGGTCATTGCTTTCCATATTATGATGAATAATCTTGTTAGAAGCTGAAAAACTTGGATAAGTTTGAAAGCAAATGCCTAAGATTCAACTGTTCCATGATACCAAAGTTATGCACGTTATCAACGGAATGAAAGATGGTATTTCCATGTAAAAGTTACCTGTTGCATTAACTTTGCAAAGTCTGCACACAATGCCTTGCGTCCAGATTCATCAAATATCTTATCCAATGTAATATCTTGCAGAGCCACTAGAGTGGTCTCAAGCATGTCAAGCCCTGCCTGATTGGCAAAGATGAAAACCGGCAGCGACTGCAACACCACCAAAAATGAAAAAAAGGATTTGACAAAATATTTCTAAGACTATATTTTGAGAAATACACTCAACAGCCATGACCATGATTGTAGCATGTGCAATTTGCGCAGCAGTTCCATTACATTTTGTGTATAGACTGATAATAGGATGTACCTTCAGTGAACAACATAAAATGGCATCCTGCTGCTGCCACAGATTTTTCAGCACAGAATCTCCGCCGAGAGAATCAGACCTCAGTAGTTCTGTCCCTAAATAGTAACTGAGGAAACAGAAGAAAATTAGAAATTCTGTAAGCATCAATAAATTATTGAAGATGTAGAGCCTCACATTCGAGTAAAATAGAATGTGTATGTTCTACAAAGGAACATTTCAACACTCCAATAAAAGACAGCTTCATATGTTCAAAATAATATTACAATTGCAAAACCATGTATAAAGCAACACTTGCCTATAACTTTGGCAGATCCACTGAGCTAAGGTAAGAGCTTCAGGCGAGCTAGGAGACAACTTAGGTCCCACAGATGGGCCCAATCCTGATGGTGATATGGCCATGGCAACCCTCTGCACAGAAGAAATCACACTACGCACATATTGACGAGCCATGGTGGCAACATTGTCCTGTAAATTGCTCTCAAAGGGGAACTGGAAGGCAATAGTCAAGACTGATCGGGTATTTTGAGATGATGAAGCATCTCCTGCAACATGATTTGTTGCAGGTCCCACTTCAAGACTAGATGTGAGATCCAAGGTGCGAGATGCATTCATTGCATCTTGAGTATCCTTCTGTAAAATAAGACCATTAGTATATTGGAGAAAAAACAATGGAAATAAATAAATTCAATAAGGATACTCAGGATGCAATGAATGCATCCTATTGAAAACTCAAGACACTTTTACTTTTCAAGTGGTAGATCTAATGTGCCTTTTGTTGGATAATTCTCAAGTTTCAGGTGACAGTAACAGCAGTTCCTCATGAGATAGAAGGGATTGCATATGATTTGAGCAAAGTTGAAAAATGGAGTTTTAGTAAAAAATCTAAAGCATAACCTTCTGTTATTTATCAACAATTACACTAAATTCATAACTATATACAATGTCAGAAGGCAAAGTAAAGTGCAGTCTAACTTAACTGTTTTTGAATCCAAGGGAATGATGCGGAAACCAGAAGGTAACAATGGAGCATCATCAGGAAACATTTCATCAATTGGAGCAAAAACGAGTTCGGAACACGCTCCAACAGCATTCTCATCAATGCCGCTACATATCTGCCCAAAAATAAAATGCAAGGTCATTAAGCTGCATGCATATGGTTATAGAAGACAACTAGGACACTTAAAGGTCAATCAGAGCAACTAGCACCTCAAAAAATTTGTACTCTAACTAAATTTAACAATAGTCCTGAGGGTGAAAGTGTAAACCTAGACCCTTCTAACTGCCTTCCTCTCCCCACTCATTGGGTTCAGACACGTTAAAAAAGATGTGAGGTCACAAGCAATTGAACCCAATCCATGTACATTTGGAGTGCAATTGTATTATCCCAAGCTCAACCAAACCAAACCAAACCAAACATGGTCAATAGCTGCAGAACAAATAAGAAATGTTTACAAGATACTAAAATAGTACCTGCAAGAGATGAATATCTCTTGAAACAAAAGGATCTTCTTGCGCAAGAGAATGGCCTTCCAATCGAATAACTTCAAGTAACTGGAAAATTTTGATAATGTATAAATACTTGTGAAAGTCTTAAAATTACAATGAAAACACAAATAGTTGCATTTATTAAAGCTGAAGTATCTTATATGACAAGCACAGCATACTTCTTCATGTTCGATTGTGTGACCAAGTGGCATGATGATTTGACTCCCAGTGAACCTTGTGGGCCTCATCCCTGGGAATGCATATGAACCAGCCTTCAATGATGCAGCAGAATAGGCATCAACGTTAAAATCAGCCCATTCAGAACGGTGCTCCCTTAAAAAGCGAACCAGCACTGCAGGAGGGACATTCTAGCATGAAAAATAGAACACACAAATTTCATCAGCTCTCAGCCAAGGACATACTACGTAAAAGTTAGTTCATTTAAGCATAAATAACTACTATAATTTCCAAGTTCGCAGAGAAACAACATACTAAATTTCCTCAATCTACATGCAGAAGAGGAAAGAAAATAAAGATTTGAGCAAGATTTTTCACTTTTCTTGCAACTGCTAACAAATTTTTATGTATACTAAAAACATGGCAACCTCATACACCAAAACTTGGGGGGTGAAAAATCAGACTTGCCATTTTCATGAGTAAACATCCTTTTCAATTCCAGATTTTGCCAGTAAATGAAACGATAAAATCATATAACATAAATATTATTTGGCCAAAAAAAAAAATCAAAAGGACATCGTAAATTATGAAATTATTTAGAAAACAAATTAGCATTTTGTTATTTTGAGCTAGGTAGAAATGCAATAACATTGTCGGACATTACGTGTCAGCCAAAAAAGAAAAGAATACAGTATCACATGCCAAAGATTTCTCATAGTAGGCAAAAATAAAATTTTTTAGAGTAGTTTTGGGAGTTACTTGCAGTAGCATAGAAGCTTTTGCACATAAAATCCCCCCAAGGAATGAAAGGGAATTAGAAGGGTTGGAAGTGCTACTTAAGTTCTTGGTTGAATTAACAGCAATTATCACATCTTCAGCTCCATCACAACTCATCAGTGACCAGCCATCATCATTAAACCCATTGATAGCATCATTGAAGCCTCTACAGAAAACGACAAGACAGAAATGCAATTGTCATGAATGAACACTGTAAGTTCTCAAATACACGAGTTGACTGGTGATTGGCATATGCATCTGTACATAAACTTGTCTTCAAAATGAAAATTCAAAAAAAAAAATTAACGACCAGCTACCTGCTTAATCTTTGGCTAAAAGTTCTTAAAACAGCTGGTTGCCTGCCTAAACCATACACCACTTCACCACTGGTCTCCTGAGCTATTTGCCTGACATACCGTAGTGCCTTCACAGAAAAAATTCTAATTAGTATCTTCTCCTATAATAAGAGGAAAAGAGTGATGGACAGACTGTTGCTGAAACTTGATTGGTCTGCCTACCCATTTCCCATCCCCCAACACTTCCCCCCAGGCCCTCCAAACACCCCCCCCCCCCCAAAAAAAAAAAAAAAAAAAAAGGCCAAAAGGGAAGAAAGAGTTTCGTAAAGCCAGAATTTTTATATTTCACGAGGTATTGTAATTTAAATAGACTGACAAAGTGTCTCATAATTTAGTAATTTACCACAAATACCGTGAAACAGATAAATTTTTCAATCTGTGTTAGAAACTGCTTGATCATTCTTTACAAAATGATAACTGTGAGCTATGGGACATAATTTGCATAAAGGATAGGGAACATCATGCATGTTCTCTTTCTCAAGCAACCGAACCAAAGATAAGTAGTCCAATATGTCCAACCAGCCAAAGTCAACTCACCGCAATTGTAATTTTCTGGGCAA
Organism: Omphalea diandra; assembly: GCA_949677035.1. Taxonomy (NCBI): domain Eukaryota; kingdom Viridiplantae; phylum Streptophyta; class Magnoliopsida; order Malpighiales; family Euphorbiaceae; genus Omphalea; species Omphalea diandra. The sequence goes on from CATIWR010289621.1 coordinate 15,821, forward strand.
CTACTTTTGATGATTCATAAAGAGGTCGCAACACCTCCGGAACACTCCATGCCTGAAAAGAATGTTAAGGAAATCAGCTTTTGCTTAAACATTTAATTTAACATGCTATTACTATTACCAAAAAAAAAAAGTGTACCTCAAGATTCATGTGATCCACAATATGTATGATTGAACCTCCACCTTCACATGGCCTTATCAAATAGCCACTAGGAAGCATTTCAGCCCTAACAAACTGAGCAGCAGCTGCTGAATTTGGACCGGCACCAGAGCCAGAAAGAGATCTCTCACAGACCTTAAAACATAGACAATAAAAATGTAAGTTAGACATTTCATGGGCCTGATTATCATCCACTCTCAATCCAAAAGTTAATTCATGAGTGGAACACAGAATATAAAAAGGACATATACCACAAGACAGCCATTGTCTAAGCTAGTAGTGTATCTCAGAGTCCAGAAATCCCGTGCAGGAGCCAGGGTAGTTGGAGCATATATCTGAAGCAATTTTGATTTTAGTTGCTCTAGCAGAATGCAAATACCCGTGAAGGACAGCAGCAGTAGTAAAGATTTCAACCATGCTTGCTTACCTGACTGTATACTAGTTCAATTGTTCCACCATTTCCTGAAGGAAACATGGTGAAAACTTCAAGGCTCCGACAGTCCCGGAACCAAGATGGACGATCTTTAAGGATCTCTGCAATCTGTCATTTTTTTTTTTTCACCACATGACAAAACAAGCTTGCAGCACAAAGGGCAAGAAGCATCATGAAATATTTAGAGAGATGAGTACACATACCTTTGTAGGTTCTAAGCTTACAAGACCGCAAGCTCGAGCTGCCACTCCACTGCAACTTTGTGAAATGGCAAAGATCCCAACCGAATCCGGA